>JBBPBX010013001.1:0-23848 GCA_038048925.1 Garcialebias charrua
CAGGTCCTCCTAAACCTCCAACATCTGGTCTCCTCAGGTCCTCCTAAACATCCAACATCTGGTCTCCTCAGGTCCTCCTAAACATCCAACATCTGGTCTCCTCAGGTCCTCCTAAACCTCCAACATCTGGTCTCCTCAGGTCCTCCTAAACATCCAACATCTGGTCTCCTCAGGTCCTCCTAAACATCCAACATCTGGTCTCCTCAGGTCCTCCTAAACCTCCAACATCTGGTCTCCTCAGGTCCTCCTAAACATCCAACATCTGGTCTCCTCAGGTCCTCCTAAACCTCCAACATCTGGTCTCCTCAGGTCCTCCTAAACCTCCAACATCTGGTCTCCTCAGGTCCTCCTAAACATCCAACATCTGGTCTCCTCAGGTCCTCCTAAACATCCAACATCTGGTCTCCTCAGGTCCTCCTAAACATCCAACATCTGGTCTCCTCAGGTCCTCCTAAACATCCAACATCTGGTCTCCTCAGGTCCTCCTAAACCTCCAACATCTGGTCTCCTCAGGTCCTCCTAAACATCCAACATCTGGTCTCCTCAGGTCCTCCTAAACATCCAACATCTGGTCTCCTCAGGTCCTCCTAAACATCCAACATCTGGTCTCCTCAGGTCCTCCTAAACCTCCAACATCTGGTCTCCTCAGGTCCTCCTAAACATCCAACATCTGGTCTCCTCAGGTCCTCCTAAACCTCCAACATCTGGTCTCCTCAGGTCCTCCTAAACATCCAACATCTGGTCTCCTCAGGTCCTCCTAAACCTCCAACATCTGGTCTCCTCAGGTCCTCCTAAACATCCAACATCTGGTCTCCTCAGGTCCTCCTAAACATCCAACATCTGGTCTCCTCAGGTCCTCCTAAACATCCAACATCTGGTCTCCTCAGGTCCTCCTAAACATCCAACATCTGGTCTCCTCAGGTCCTCCTAAACCTCCAACATCTGGTCTCCTCAGGTCCTCCTAAACATCCAACATCTGGTCTCCTCAGGTCCTCCTAAACCTCCAACATCTGGTCTCCTCAGGTCCTCCTAAACATCCAACATCTGGTCTCCTCAGGTCCTCCTAAACCTCCAACATCTGGTCTCCTCAGGTCCTCCTAAACATCCAACATCTGGTCTCCTCAGGTCCTCCTAAACTCCAACATCTGGTCTCCTCAGGTCCTCCTAAACCTCCAACATCTGGTCTCCTCAGGTCCTCCTAAACCTCCAACATCTGGTCTCCTCAGGTCCTCCTAAACCTCCAACATCTGGTCTCCTCAGGTCCTCCTAAACATCCAACATCTGGTCTCCTCAGGTCCTCCTAAACCTCCAACATCTGGTCTCCTCAGGTCCTCCTAAACATCCAACATCTGGTCTCCTCAGGTCCTCCTAAACCTCCAACATCTGGTCTCCTCAGGTCCTCCTAAACATCCAACATCTGGTCTCCTCAGGTCCTCCTAAACCTCCAACATCTGGTCTCCTCAGGTCCTCCTAAACATCCAACATCTGGTCTCCTCAGGTCCTCCTAAACCTCCAACATCTGGTCTCCTCAGGTCCTCCTAAACATCCAACATCTGGTCTCCTCAGGTCCTCCTAAACATCCAACATCTGGTCTCCTCAGGTCCTCCTAAACATCCAACATCTGGTCTCCTCAGGTCCTCCTAAACCTCCAACATCTGGTCTCCTCAGGTCCTCCTAAACATCCAACATCTGGTCTCCTCAGGTCCTCCTAAACCTCCAACATCTGGTCTCCTCAGGTCCTCCTAAACCTCCAACATCTGGTCTCCTCAGGTCCTCCTAAACATCCAACATCTGGTCTCCTCAGGTCCTCCTAAACCTCCAACATCTGGTCTCCTCAGGTCCTCCTAAACATCCAACATCTGGTCTCCTCAGGTCCTCCTAAACCTCCAACATCTGGTCTCCTCAGGTCCTCCTAAACCTCCAACATCTGGTCTCCTCAGGTCCTCCTAAACCTCCAACATCTGGTCTCCTCAGGTCCTCCTAAACCTCCAACATCTGGTCTCCTCAGGTCCTCCTAAACCTCCAACATCTGGTCTCCTCAGGTCCTCCTAAACATCCAACATCTGGTCTCCTCAGGTCCTCCTAAACCTCCAACATCTGGTCTCCTCAGGTCCTCCTAAACATCCAACATCTGGTCTCCTCAGGTCCTCCTAAACCTCCAACATCTGGTCTCCTCAGGTCCTCCTAAACCTCCAACATCTGGTCTCCTCAGGTCCTCCTAAACATCCAACATCTGGTCTCCTCAGGTCCTCCTAAACCTCCAACATCTGGTCTCCTCAGGTCCTCCTAAACCTCCAACATCTGGTCTCCTCAGGTCCTCCTAAACCTCCAACATCTGGTCTCCTCAGGTCCTCCTAAACCTCCAACATCTGGTCTCCTCAGGTCCTCCTAAACCTCCAACATCTGGTCTCCTCAGGTCCTCCTAAACCTCCAACATCTGGTCTCCTCAGGTCCTCCTAAACATCCAACATCTGGTCTCCTCAGGTCCTCCTAAACATCCAACATCTGGTCTCCTCAGGTCCTCCTAAACCTCCAACATCTGGTCTCCTCAGGTCCTCCTAAACATCCAACATCTGGTCTCCTCAGGTCCTCCTAAACCTCCAACATCTGGTCTCCTCAGGTCCTCCTAAACCTCCAACATCTGGTCTCCTCAGGTCCTCCTAAACCTCCAACATCTGGTCTCCTCAGGTCCTCCTAAACCTCCAACATCTGGTCTCCTCAGGTCCTCCTAAACCTCCAACATCTGGTCTCCTCAGGTCCTCCTAAACCTCCAACATCTGGTCTCCTCAGGTCCTCCTAAACCTCCAACATCTGGTCTCCTCAGGTCCTCCTAAACCTCCAACATCTGGTCTCCTCAGGTCCTCCTAAACCTCCAACATCTGGTCTCCTCAGGTCCTCCTAAACCTCCAACATCTGGTCTCCTCAGGTCCTCCTAAACCCAACATCTGGTCTCCTCAGGTCCTCCTAAACATCCAACATCTGGTCTCCTCAGGTCCTCCTAAACCTCCAACATCTGGTCTCCTCAGGTCCTCCTAAACATCCAACATCTGGTCTCCTCAGGTCCTCCTAAACCTCCAACATCTGGTCTCCTCAGGTCCTCCTAAACATCCAACATCTGGTCTCCTCAGGTCCTCCTAAACCTCCAACATCTGGTCTCCTCAGGTCCTCCTAAACATCCAACATCTGGTCTCCTCAGGTCCTCCTAAACCTCCAACATCTGGTCTCCTCAGGTCCTCCTAAACATCCAACATCTGGTCTCCTCAGGTCCTCCTAAACCTCCAACATCTGGTCTCCTCAGGTCCTCCTAAACCTCCAACATCTGGTCTCCTCAGGTCCTCCTAAACATCCAACATCTGGTCTCCTCAGGTCCTCCTAAACCTCCAACATCTGGTCTCCTCAGGTCCTCCTAAACCTCCAACATCTGGTCTCCTCAGGTCCTCCTAAACCTCCAACATCTGGTCTCCTCAGGTCCTCCTAAACCTCCAACATCTGGTCTCCTCAGGTCCTCCTAAACCTCCAACATCTGGTCTCCTCAGGTCCTCCTAAACATCCAACATCTGGTCTCCTCAGGTCCTCCTAAACATCCAACATCTGGTCTCCTCAGGTCCTCCTAAACATCCAACATCTGGTCTCCTCAGGTCCTCCTAAACATCCAACATCTGGTCTCCTCAGGTCCTCCTAAACATCCAACATCTGGTCTCCTCAGGTCCTCCTAAACCTCCAACATCTGGTCTCCTCAGGTCCTCCTAAACCTCCAACATCTGGTCTCCTCAGGTCCTCCTAAACATCCAACATCTGGTCTCCTCAGGTCCTCCTAAACATCCAACATCTGGTCTCCTCAGGTCCTCCTAAACATCCAACATCTGGTCTCCTCAGGTCCTCCTAAACATCCAACATCTGGTCTCCTCAGGTCCTCCTAAACCTCCAACATCTGGTCTCCTCAGGTCCTCCTAAACATCCAACATCTGGTCTCCTCAGGTCCTCCTAAACATCCAACATCTGGTCTCCTCAGGTCCTCCTAAACCTCCAACATCTGGTCTCCTCAGGTCCTCCTAAACATCCAACATCTGGTCTCCTCAGGTCCTCCTAAACCTCCAACATCTGGTCTCCTCAGGTCCTCCTAAACATCCAACATCTGGTCTCCTCAGGTCCTCCTAAACCTCCAACATCTGGTCTCCTCAGGTCCTCCTAAACCTCCAACATCTGGTCTCCTCAGGTCCTCCTAAACATCCAACATCTGGTCTCCTCAGGTCCTCCTAAACCTCCAACATCTGGTCTCCTCAGGTCCTCCTAAACCTCCAACATCTGGTCTCCTCAGGTCCTCCTAAACCTCCAACATCTGGTCTCCTCAGGTCCTCCTAAACCTCCAACATCTGGTCTCCTCAGGTCCTCCTAAACCTCCAACATCTGGTCTCCTCAGGTCCTCCTAAACCTCCAACATCTGGTCTCCTCAGGTCCTCCTAAACCTCCAACATCTGGTCTCCTCAGGTCCTCCTAAACCTCCAACATCTGGTCTCCTCAGGTCCTCCTAAACATCCAACATCTGGTCTCCTCAGGTCCTCCTAAACCTCCAACATCTGGTCTCCTCAGGTCCTCCTAAACATCCAACATCTGGTCTCCTCAGGTCCTCCTAAACATCCAACATCTGGTCTCCTCAGGTCCTCCTAAACCTCCAACATCTGGTCTCCTCAGGTCCTCCTAAACATCCAACATCTGGTCTCCTCAGGTCCTCCTAAACCTCCAACATCTGGTCTCCTCAGGTCCTCCTAAACATCCAACATCTGGTCTCCTCAGGTCCTCCTAAACCTCCAACATCTGGTCTCCTCAGGTCCTCCTAAACATCCAACATCTGGTCTCCTCAGGTCCTCCTAAACCTCCAACATCTGGTCTCCTCAGGTCCTCCTAAACATCCAACATCTGGTCTCCTCAGGTCCTCCTAAACATCCAACATCTGGTCTCCTCAGGTCCTCCTAAACCTCCAACATCTGGTCTCCTCAGGTCCTCCTAAACATCCAACATCTGGTCTCCTCAGGTCCTCCTAAACCTCCAACATCTGGTCTCCTCAGGTCCTCCTAAACCTCCAACATCTGGTCTCCTCAGGTCCTCCTAAACCTCCAACATCTGGTCTCCTCAGGTCCTCCTAAACATCCAACATCTGGTCTCCTCAGGTCCTCCTAAACATCCAACATCTGGTCTCCTCAGGTCCTCCTAAACATCCAACATCTGGTCTCCTCAGGTCCTCCTAAACCTCCAACATCTGGTCTCCTCAGGTCCTCCTAAACCTCCAACATCTGGTCTCCTCAGGTCCTCCTAAACCTCCAACATCTGGTCTCCTCAGGTCCTCCTAAACCTCCAACATCTGGTCTCCTCAGGTCCTCCTAAACATCCAACATCTGGTCTCCTCAGGTCCTCCTAAACCTCCAACATCTGGTCTCCTCAGGTCCTCCTAAACATCCAACATCTGGTCTCCTCAGGTCCTCCTAAACCTCCAACATCTGGTCTCCTCAGGTCCTCCTAAACCTCCAACATCTGGTCTCCTCAGGTCCTCCTAAACATCCAACATCTGGTCTCCTCAGGTCCTCCTAAACATCCAACATCTGGTCTCCTCAGGTCCTCCTAAACCTCCAACATCTGGTCTCCTCAGGTCCTCCTAAACCTCCAACATCTGGTCTCCTCAGGTCCTCCTAAACATCCAACATCTGGTCTCCTCAGGTCCTCCTAAACCTCCAACATCTGGTCTCCTCAGGTCCTCCTAAACATCCAACATCTGGTCTCCTCAGGTCCTCCTAAACATCCAACATCTGGTCTCCTCAGGTCCTCCTAAACCTCCAACATCTGGTCTCCTCAGGTCCTCCTAAACATCCAACATCTGGTCTCCTCAGGTCCTCCTAAACCTCCAACATCTGGTCTCCTCAGGTCCTCCTAAACATCCAACATCTGGTCTCCTCAGGTCCTCCTAAACCTCCAACATCTGGTCTCCTCAGGTCCTCCTAAACCTCCAACATCTGGTCTCCTCAGGTCCTCCTAAACATCCAACATCTGGTCTCCTCAGGTCCTCCTAAACATCCAACATCTGGTCTCCTCAGGTCCTCCTAAACATCCAACATCTGGTCTCCTCAGGTCCTCCTAAACATCCAACATCTGGTCTCCTCAGGTCCTCCTAAACCTCCAACATCTGGTCTCCTCAGGTCCTCCTAAACCTCCAACATCTGGTCTCCTCAGGTCCTCCTAAACCTCCAACATCTGGTCTCCTCAGGTCCTCCTAAACCTCCAACATCTGGTCTCCTCAGGTCCTCCTAAACCTCCAACATCTGGTCCCCTCAGGTCCTAAATCTCCAACATCTGGTCTCCTCAGCTCCTAAACCTCCAACATCTGGTCTCCTCAGGTCCTAAACCTCCAACATCTAGTCTCCTCTGGTCCTCCTAAACCCTTAACATCTGGTCTCCTCAGGTCCTAAACCTCCAACATCTGGTCTCCTCAGGTCCTAAACCTCCAACATCGGGTCTCCTCAGGTCCTAAACCCTTAACATCTGGTCTCCTCAGGTCCTAAACCTCCAACATCTGGTCTCCTCAGGTCCTAAACCTCCAACATCTGGTCTTCTCAGGTCCTAAACCTCCAACATCTGGTCTCCTCAGGTCCTAAACCTCCAACATTCAGTCGAATGTTGAAATAAAGTCAAACATCTGACGACATGTTCACGTCACAGAGTTTGACTTGTTTTTATTTTGAGTTTTTGTAACTTTATTTTGAAGTTGAGCAACATCTGTTCTTGGAGGATCGGGGTCGACCCCTCCACCACAAACTGATTCTCTCTACGAGACAAAAACAAACGCTCAGAGTGAAGAAAAGCAGTTAGCAGCTGAACTTCGGCTGATGATTCCACCAGAATTAAAATAACAAGAAGTGCATTTGAGACATAGTTAGTTATTATCGTGATGTTTGACTCAGCTCGTTAATTATTTCTTTCATCTCATCACAGTTTCATTCAGAAGAAGTTCATCATCAGCAGAAACACTTTCTCTGTGCCCTGAGATAAATTAAGCACAAAATAGTCAAATTATCATTAAAGGGATTAGAAGTTGAAATGAGAACTGGCTCCATTCAAGGATTATAACGTTCTTCAAGCTTGGAAATATTTCTGCCTAATGTGCTGCCTTTGCATAAAAGACTTTGTTCTGAAACGCATTCCAGTAAAAGAAACTTTAATTTTATTTTAATTATAAAATTCACACAAATAACACGGCGTGGCTATCTGTTGCGTAACAACTAATTTAAATGTTGCAGCTTCAGTTACACCAACAGACGAGGTCAGGCAGGAGTCCCCGTGGACTTTGATGTTTAGACATGATCTGTGGTGAGAACAGGGAACAGGTGGAAGAGAACTTGGAGAGGTGGAGGTATGCACTTGAAAGAAGAGGAATGAAAGTCAGCCGTAGTAAGACAGAGTACATGTGTGTGAATGAGAGGGAGGAGGTGGAACAGTGAGGCTACAAGGGTCAGAGGTCACAAAGGTGCAGGACTTCAAGTACTTGGGGTCCACTGTCCAGGAAAATGGGGAATGTGGTAAAGAGGTGAAGAAGAGAGTCCAGGCAGGATGGAGTGGATGGAGAAAAGTTTCAGGAGTGATTTGTGACAAAAAGGTGTCAGCAAAGGTCAAAGGAAAAGTTTACAAGACAGTGGTGAGACCAGCTATGTTGTATGGTCTGGAGACAGTGACATTGACAAAAAGACAGGAGACAGAACTGGAAGTGTCAGAAATGAAGATGCTGAGGTTCTCCTTAGGAGTGACAAGGATGGATAAGATCAGGAATGAGATCATCAGAGGTACAGCACATGTTGAACAACTGGGAGATAAAGTTAGAGAGGAGACTGAGATGGTTTGGACATGTCCAGAGGAGGGACAGTGGTTTGGACATGTCCAGAGGAGGGACAGTGGTTTGGACATGTCCAGAGGAGGGACAGTGGGTATATTGGTAGAAGGATGTTAGAAATGCAGCTGCAGGAAAAAGACAAAGAGGAGACATATGGATGCAGTTAGAGAGGACATGGAGGTAGTTGGAGTGAGGACAGAGTGAGGACAGAGTGAGGACAGAGTGAGGACAGAGTGAGGACAGAGGACAGAGTGAGGACAGAGTGAGGACAGAGGACAGAGTGAGGACAGAGTGAGATGGGGGATGACTCGCTGTGGAGACTCTGAAGAAAACAGCTTCAGTGTCGTCTTGTCGATGTTTTTAATGTTTCGTCAGTAAAAGCATCTCTTTGATCTAATCGCTGCGTTTTGCTCAACATAATCCCTGATGTTCTTCTCCCTGTCGACTCGTACAAAGAGTTCCTGTAATCCACGAGTCAGGAGGCGGGGCTTTACCTGTGGAGGTGGTCTGGAGCAGGCGGGGGGGAGGAACCGATCGTTCACGTGGAAGTACTGCTGCAGCTCGTTCCAGTGCTCCTCACGGGCGTCCTCGCTGCTCCTGACAACAAGAGGACGACACGTTCAACGCCCACTGACAAACTATTACACAGCAATCTATAGAAAGACCTTGTATGACCTTTGACCTTGATTTGTGACCTTGGAACTGGGGAGATGAAAAGTGTATGTGGCACTCTGGTGACGTATTTGTGTGTAAAGTTTTGTTCAATTATCTTCAGCGGACCAGAATTTACAAGTGAAAGTTTACTGACAGCCGGGGGGGGGGACATCCAGCTGTTGTCATTAAGCTCCGCCTTCGTCAAGCATCTGAACTCAACCAGAACTTTGGCTGAGACAAAACAGACGAGGACTCAGAGAAGCTGAACATCTTTGACATCACTGGTTACCAGTGGTGGGCAGCGCTAGTCCAAAAATTAGTTCCGCAATTTCTAAAGCGCTTATTAAGTTATTTAAGTTCGCAATTTCAAAAGTGAAAATGTCTTAGGAAAACTAACGGAAGCTAATTTTAAAGCGCAAGTTCAATTCAACAATTGGTAGCCAGCAATAAGTTATGCAATATTTGCACTACACTGCCAACTAGCAGTGCATGAACTGTTATACACCTTCATCCTACCTATAACTGCGAATCGCTGGGGATGTCATTTCCTAAAATAGACCTTTCGCTCATGGTCTAAAAATTAAAAAGTTGTTGAATGTGTTGAGGATTGCCATTTCGGCTGCTTCTTTGTCTTTTTCTTTTGTTTATTGTAGATTTTTCATTAAAAATGCATTGATAAAGTAATTTTAAAACTCTGATGCATGCTCAATAATCCAGGTAGAAAAATCTAAAAAAGCTAAGTCTGGTCCTCTGGACATTCAAAAAATAAAACAAAACAAAGCAAAAAAAAATGTAGAAACGTTTCGTCTTTCGTCCGAAAGACTTCCTCAGTCTGAGTTGCTGTGTTCAGCTCAGTCTTATAAATAGCACCCTCCCACAGTGTTGCACAACCAGTTGGCTGATGACAGCCTGAAACCAGTTGCTCAACTGGTTCAACTGTCCCCCTCTTACAATGCTGTTATTGCTAGTATCACTCAGCCCTCTGTGAATAGCAAACAACCATCAGGGTGCTAATGATCCATTGTTAGGCTGATGGCCCTCCTTGATCATGTGAGCAACTGGTTTCAGGCTGTCATCAGCCAACTGGTTGTGCAACACTGTGGGAGGGTGCTATTTATAAGACTGAGCTGAACACAGCAACTCAGACTGAGGAAGTCTTTCGGACGAAAGACGAAACGTTTCTACATTTTTTTTTGCTTTGTTTTGTTTTATTTTTTGAATGTCCAGAGGACCAGACTTAGCTTTTTTAGATAATTTTAAAACTGTTTACTGGAAACCTGAAGCGCTGCAATGCATTATGGACATGACGAAAGCAAAGCACGGAGTACAGGAAACATTAACCATTGCCTTCCTGCTACGTAAGCAGACACAGCAGCATTGTGGGAAATGTCTGTAAAATCAGAACCATGACTGAAAGCAACAGGAAGAATGGACATATACCTTCTCTCAATGATTGCTGTTAGTTGGGAGGGGAGCTGTAGAATGGATCAATAATAATAATAATGAATTCAATTTATAATGCACTTTTCATTAGTAAAAATCTCAAAGTGGATCACGTGCATTGTGATCCATAACAGTTAAACTTTCCACTGTTTCAAGACAATGAATACTGATAGATAATTAGTTATTAGCGGTACTGCATTTTAAATAGAATAAGCGCAAATCTGCTTATGAATTATAAAAATTAGTAAATCCGCTTAAGCGCAAACAAATTGTTTAGGTCCGCAATTAGCGGATTTGTGCTTTAGCACTAGCAGGCTGGTGCCCACCACTGCTTGTTACTATGGCAACCCCAGGCCCGTACCGTTAGCGCTCTCAATAAGACAGGCAGAATCGCGGAGTAGAAGGTAAGCCTCAGACGACCCGTCACTGTGAGGAAAGACAAACTGCAGGACTTCCTGAACTGGGGCGGCGTGCGGTCGCCGCTCATTGGTTTTGATGTTTCTGCTGCGATCGATGGAAACAAGTTCAAACAAATATTCACTTCCTGTTTAGAAGATGTCACTGAAGTCGGCCGGGGTTTGGACGTGCGCAGTCAGGACTACAGAGAGGACAAGAAGTCCTGTAGTACGGAGAGACACGGGGACAGAAGACAAAACTACAGACACCTGGGTCAGTCCTCAATGGAGTGACCTTTACACCGAGAAGGGACGGAGCGCGTTTCACTTGGGATCAAGACGCCGTCAGATGTACGCCATGTTTCCTCTAGGTCTCTTGTTTTGTTGAAGCGGAGCACTACGACTACGACATTAGCATTTTAGCTAGCACGTCCATATTACCATACCATACCATTTTATTTATAAAGCACTTTAAACAGGAACAAGGCCAAACCAAAGTGCTGAACAAACAAACAAATACTGCGCACAGTTAGCTTAGCGCTACGTCAGTGCCAGCAGTTATTTATTGGTGGGGGGGGGGGGGTAGTGGAGCTGTGAGTGAAGGACATTTCAGTAGGCGGGGCGCCCTCCTTGGATAACGGTAGTGGAAACACTGGATGCAGGACAACAACCGATTAACGATCGCACTCAACGCCACGTCCTGCAGAGGCGGAGCTTTCACGAGGCGTGGAGTAGAACTCAGCGGGGTTGACGTGGAGCACACCTTCAATGTGTGTCGGACGTCTGCCCCTCAACATCTTAACACAGTCAATTAACTCGGTCTACTCTTTTGGATTAACATTTTTTTAACTAAATACAGGTAGTCCTCGACTTACGACATTTCGCGGTTACGACGCACCTCCCATTAAAAAATAAAAATTAATTAATTTTAAAAAATTTAAATTTTTTTTTGAAAAGCCGAGTTACACAGTTTCCGGTTAGCTGCGGAGGCTACAGCTGCCCTGTACGCTCTAAAAAAGCTAAGTCTGGTCCTCTGGACATTCAAAATACACAACAAAACTGTACATAGTACAACTTACTATTACTGTGTGTACTATGAACGCAGTTTTACGTCGTAAACGAATACGTACGGAGGATGGACCGAGCTGTACGGCGGTTTTACGACGTAAACGCAATGGAGAATTCGGAGGAGGGACGGCGGAAGGCTTCACCACAGCATCCCAGTAGGTTATTAACTCTTTTTTTTCACTTCATTATGGCTCCCAAATGTATGTGTGTTTTGATAATTACTGTATGTAGGGTACTATGTTAGGATAGGCTAAGAGCTTGGTAAAATACTTAGATTAGCACTTTGAGATTTTTATAAATGAAAAGTGCGGTATAAATTGAATTTATTATTATTATTATTATTATAGATTGCACGTATAAGGTGCAGTTTGTACTTATGTTCCGACTTGTCAAAATTCGGGTTACGACGGCGCGTAGGAACGGATCTCTGTCGTAAGCTGAGGACTACCTGTAAAAAGTTTCTGAGTCATCAGTCTTCCCTCGATATAAATCCGTCTGCTGATGTTGAATCTCGTGACCAGGTGGTCACAGAAACCAGACGTCATCACTGCTGAGCCGTGGCACCGGTTTACCTTTTCACACGTCTACCGTTTCACCTCTGTTTCTACTTGCACCAAGGAGCATCAGGGGTGAGCTGGTTCAACCCCCCCACCCCCGCCGTCGACTCGGCCCGTTCAGAAATGACCCCGAGGCGACATGAAGTCTCAGCCTGAGTTTTGTGAAAGAACCAGATGAACCTGGTGACATGTGGAACTATAGACCTTTATTTTGAAATGATTAATTCCACCAAGCTGTAGTTATTTATGTATTCTCTGTATGGTGTACGTTAAAAGTATCTTATTAAAATAATGTGCGACGTTCCCTGAAATTATTTTATAGCACAGCCTACTCGCATGAACATTTTGATGTTTAGTGTAAAAATGTTTATTTCCAGGCTCAAACTTTATTTGATGAACTTCCTGTGTGACAGAGCGGGTGTTGGTCGCAGTTACCTGGTCTCTGCAGGTTCCTCACTTCTTCTACCTGCCAATCACAGAAACTCACTTTGAGTCAAACATCTGAAAAACAAAGATTAAAAATAATCCAGAATATTTAACAGGCCTCTCTTCCTGCGCTTCCTGTTTCGTTGCTCGTGAACTTTCACCGCCTTCATCTCATCCTTCTTCTTTCGGAGCTCCTGGAATTTCTGGAATAAAAAACAAAAAAGTTTCACAAACAGAAATCCGGTCTGGCAAAAAAAAAAAAAAAAAACACAGCACAAAGGAATGCCTATCGCCCGCCGCCTGTCCTGCGAGACTTTTAATCTAAAATCTTCTTGTGTTGAGACACGACAGAGTTGTATCCGGTTTATCAGACTTTGTGCACGATGTCATGATCCAAGCATGTGACGCTCAGAGGACGTGTTGAGGACGACTCTCAGCTACTACCACGTCACGTTTTAGTTCATTACTCACAACTAACAGACTTTGTTTGATAGATGCAGCAGCCATCTCAAATGGAGTTTCATTACAATCCATCCAGTGAGATATTTTGCTAACAGGCAGTTGATTCAAACAATTAAGATCTCTTGAAACAGTATTTTCTGGTGTATAGGTCGCATTGTCCAATTATCACCAATACTGTAGATTGGAAAAATCCCTAGATAGGTCGCACCTACGTTTAGCTCTGCTGCAAATGTCTGCCACAGGAGCACACAGCAAGGCTTTTAAGAAGATTAACACTTAAAAACAATTATTTGTTTGATAAAAATTATAGCAAATATGTGTCTGAGCTGAACTTTTCCTTAATAAATGAACGTAATTGTGAAATGAGCTGGATTTAAAAATTTGTTTCACCGAAAGTGATAACAAGCCATATGATGCATGCTCAATAATCCAGGTAGAAAAATCTAAAAAAGCTAAGTCTGGTCCTCTGGACATTCAAAAAATAAAACAAAACAAAGCAAAAAAAAAATGTAGAAACGTTTCGTCTTTCGTCCGAAAGACTTCCTCAGTCTGAGTTGCTGTATTCAGCTCAGTCTTATAAATAGCACCCTCTCACAGTGTTGCACAACCAGTTGGCTGATGACAGCCTGAAACCAGTTGCTCACATGATCAAGGAGGACCATCAGCCTAACAATGGATCATTAGATCCATTGTTTTGTATTAGATTGATTATGGATCAACCATCAGGGTGCTAATGATCCATTGTTAGGCTGATGGCCCTCCTTGATCATGTGAGCAACTGGTTTCAGGCTGTCATCAGCCAACTGGTTGTGCAACACTGTGAGAGGGTGCTATTTATAAGACTGAGCTGAATACAGCAACTCAGACTGAGGAAGTCTTTCGGACGAAAGACGAAACGTTTCTACATTTTTTTTTTTTTGCTTTGTTTTGTTTTATTTTTTGAATGTCCAGAGGACCAGACTTAGCTTTTTTAGATAACAAGCCATATATAGTATAGGTCGCACCGGTGTATAGGTCGCAGGCCTTGAAAAAACCATAAAAAGGTGCGACCCCACCAGAAAATACGGTAGTAGCACATTTAGTTCAACAGTTGAATGACTCTCAGCGACTACCACCCCTATTTTCAGCACATTTTCTAAAACTGAATTAATTATAGCCATGATTGTGCTTTCTAAGGTTAGCTTGCTGGGGCGGCCATTTTTAATCAGGTCAGTTCTACACATAATTCCTGTACGTTTCATTTAAATCCATCCATAAGTTCATAGAATATTTTGCTAACAGACAGTGAGTACTCCATTTTGTTAAGTCAAAATGTTAAACAAATATCTTAGCAATCTGTTAGCCCTCAGAATATGCACTGAGGATCAGTCTCAGCTACTACCCACACCACATTTTAGGTCAATATCTGAAAAGTTATAGACATTTATGTTGTTGTTTTTAAGGTTGCTGGCTGTAGCAGCCATTTTGAACTGGGCTGAGTCCAAAAGTTAAATCAGCTGTAGATGTAAATTCAGTGATTACTTTATGCTGCTTTCATTAAACTCCCTCAATTGACTCGTGAGATATTTTGCTAACAGACAGACACGACCAGTTACGTTCATCACGCTGAGTGAAGCTGATTGTTTACAGGACAACGTACTTGCCAAGACTCCGTTGATATTCCCGGTAAACGTGAACCATCGTCTGCACCGGAGCGCGACACGGAACCGCTCAAACCTCCAGTCAGCTCCTTCTTTTCATCAACACTTTCGTCCTCCGGGTCAGAACTCAGGTCGTCTTCGGTTAAACCTTTCGGCAGGAGCCCGCTGTACATCCCCCACTCAGAATTTTACACCAAAACTCATAAATTTCCTCTAAAAAACCAACAGGAACTCGGCAAACCGAGGAGAACACCGCTGTAAACAGTTGTGACTTCTATTTCCGGGTAAACACGGTGACGTATCATTTTGGAAAGCGGTGATTGGCTAATCGCTAAGAGCATCGTCCAATCAGAACGCGTTAGCGATAGCAATTAAAGTAGAGCGCACGAGACGGAAAAAAACACGTCTAGCGACCTGTTTTCGACAAAAATGGGTTTAATTTGTTTGTTTGGTCAACATTTGTTGTTGTTACTGCTATGTGGTAACATCGCAGCTCAGAAAAGACATATTCAAAGAGGTAAATACAATTTCTATTGAATATTTGTTCCTGATGGGCGCAAACCGCTCCTAATTGAGATGAACTGCAGCCTCCTTGCAGGTCTCTGAATTACCAGGAATCATTCAAATGTTATCCTACATTTGTGTCGTGTTCTGGTCGAGATAAGCCCCTTCTATGACCAGTGGTTCCCAATTTGCTCAAAGGGCTCAGGGCATTATATTATTATTAGAATGATTAGCATGCAAATCTTGTATAGCCCTTGGCACTGGCACAGGCATCTCGTCTTAAATTGCTCTTTCACACTCGTTCACATTAGACCTGCTCCTTTTGGTTGCATCTTATTGCGAAACCCGTAATATACATAAATTATAGCCTGTATTTTGTGCTCCATTTAAATGCAATATAAAGAGTAGGGCCCATAACAGGATGTTATATGTTAAAGGGTGACTTGCTGGGCTGCACTGTGTTTGCAGCAGCACTAATTAAACTTTTCAGTAAATCTGTTTATTATCCAACTAGGAATCCTTCGAAGTCAGACTTGGAGAAGACATGCAAAACTTTGTTGCATTAAAAAGCCAAAGTAGTAACCCAGAGCAGCCTGTACAGGTAGTCCTCGACTTACGGCGATTCTGTGTTACGAACGCATCTCATTAATAAAAAAATAAAATAAAAAATAAAAAAAAATGAAAAATCTTATTTTATGTGTTTAAATGTTCTTTATTTCATGTGTACAGCACTTTGTTGCAGCTGTGGTTGTTTTAAATGGCTTTATAAATAAATTATTACAGTATTATTATTATTTTGAAGCTGATTACGCAGTTTTCGGCAGTTTGCGGTTAGCTTCGGTTAGCTCCGGCTTCGACATCCGGCTTTGGCTGGACTGTGTGTCCGATCAGAGGTTGCTTCGCTCTGATACATGAGCTGGAAACGCTCGGTGAACTCTGTGGACGTCTCAGGCCCGGAGCAGCAGCCGCCGATCGCTCCGCCGGTCGCTTCGCCAATCGCTCCGCCAAGCGCTCCGCCTGGAGCTCGCCTCGATGCTCCGCCTGGCAGCCTCAGATGTTGGAGGGACACCGAGCTAACATGCTAACACGCGGAGAAACGGCTTCACCAGCTCCCAGTAAGTTATTCACTCTTTTTCCCTTCATTATGGCTCCAAATGTATGGAGCTAACATGCTAACAGTCCTTCCTGTAAACAGTTTGGACCGCGTGAAGCTGCAGAGCTCGGACGTGCAACGAGCTAACATGCTAACAGACAGAGACAGGCTTTACCAACTCACAGTAAGAAATTAACTCTTTTTTTTCCCTTCATTGTGGCTCCAAATGTATGGAGCTAACATGCTAACAGTCCTTCCTGTAAACAGTTTGGACCACGTGAAGCTGCAGAGCTCGGACGTGCAACGAGCTAACATGCTATTGCTAACAGACGGAGACAGGCTTTACCAACTCACAGTAAGAAATTAACTCTTTTTTTTCCCTTCATTGTGGCTCCAAGTGTACTGTATGTGTTTTTTGATAATTATGTAGGGTACTGTGTTAGGATAGGCGAAGTGCTTGGTAATTGTACAATACTGTACATGTACGTGTATAAGTGGCGGCTTGTGTGTACTTCCGACTTACGGCGATTTTCGACTTGCGAATGGCCGTAGGAACGGAACTCGTACGTAACTCGGGGACTACCTGTATTTGATAGAGCATCAGTTAAATGTCAGGACCAGTGCTTAGCTCATTTTTAATAGTCTTTTTGTTTTTTGGTTAAATGTTTTATTCCTCGGACAGGTTTTACACCTCAGTGTTTTTTCCAGTCAGCCTGCCACGCCCATCTCCACCTGCTCTCTGCCTCACCTGTCGCAGCTGCAGCCACTCGTCTAATCAGCCCCGCTCCTATAGTTGCTCTGCCTTCGTTCCCTCTCGGTGAAGAATTGTGTCTCAATGTCCGTGGTCTTAGTATAAATGTAAGTATGATTTGGTTCAAGGATGTAAAGCTAGTGTTGGTTTAGTACTTTCACCACTTTGTACCCCCTCATCTTATTAAGGGGTTTGGTGCTATTCTGTGCCCATGTGCTAATCAATTAATTAACCTTTATTTATAAGTTATATTAATCTGGATTTAACTGCATATTTTAAAAATGTAGTAGGGCAGTGGCACACAACGGATACAAAGAGACTCAGATGCAACAAGACCCATCATGGGTACAAAAAGAGTTGGATACAAAAAGACCCACAGCCAGTACAAAGAGACTCATAACAGATATGAAAAGATCAATGATGGTATTGGGTACAAAGATTACCAGACACAAAAAGTCTCATTGTTTTTGTTTATGTTTATTAAATTTGTTCATTTTTTTTTACAAAAGAAACAATACAAGACAATCCCATAAATGATAATGTACAAAATATAAAAAAATGAAAGGTAGCAGAAAGAAGAATAAATCTTATTATATCTGCCCCTTACTTCCAACAATCAGATTAAACAATAATAATCTTCAACCAACAGTACAAAATGACTAACTCTTTCTAATTTTCTAACTAATACAATACACATTACGCTATTTCATATATATATTTAACACATTCGTTTTGGTCATTTTCTTAAATGTAGACCTTGACTTGGCATTTTTAACTACATTCTCCAAGTCATTCCATAATCTAGTTCCCTGGATTGAGGTAGAACGTCCCTTCAAACTAGTTCTGAATTGTGGTTTGTGGGTACAAAGAGACTCAGATACAAAGAGACCCACAGTAGGTGCAAAGAGACTCGTAACATACAAAACGGCCATTGATGGGTGCAAATATTACCAGATACAAAAAGACCCATCATGGGTACAAAGAGACTCGTATACAAAGAGACCCACAGTGGGTACAACGAGACTCGTAACACACAAAATGACCAATGATGGGTGCAAATACTGTATTACCAGATACAAAAAAGCCCATCATGGATACAAAGAGACCCACAGTGGGTACAAAGAGACTCATAACGTATGCAAAATAAACAATGATGGGTACAAAGATTACCAGATACAAAAAGGCCCATCATGGGTACAAAGAGACTTGGATACTAAAAAGACCCATCATGGGTATACAAAGAGTCTCATAACATATACAAAAAGTCCAGTCATGGGTACAAAGAGACTCATAACGGATACAAAATGACCCATGATGGGTACAAAATGACCCATCATGGATACAAAGAGATTCAGATACAAAAATCCAGTGATGGGTACAAAGAGACTCATCGTGGGTACAAAGAGACTCATAACGGTAACAAAATGACCCATGATGGGTACAAAGAGACCTATCATGGGTTTGAAAGGCCCATCTCAGACTACTCTACGTACGTTTTGTACCCACTAATGTTTTGGTATAAAAGCGAAGATTGGTGTGAAAACAACGTAACCAGCACCCAACGTTGCTCTGGCCCTCCCGATTGGACAGATTTATTTTTTCAAGCAGTTTATTCAAGTTTTTCTGATCGGGGCTTATTCTGCATCGACTTTAATCTCAAACATGTGAAACATCCGCCCTCTGCGATACGCCAACATTCACTCGTGCCACTCACTCAGCATCACCGCGGCGTTAATCACATCTTTGTGACGAGCTCACGAGTCCATCGCTGTAAATGAGAGTTACCAAGTCCCGTTAGAACAAAACCATCGCGTGTGTCCAGGTTGAAATAACGCTCTTATTGATTTCAGGGCTTTGTGCTCCAACGTTTGAATTAACGTCAGCGTTCCCACCGTCCACGCCTCGGTCTCCCTCCCTCTTCCTGGCATGTGCTCCAGTTCATTATTTCTGTCATTTCTTGGTAATTTGGAGTTGGCTTTTTAAAACTTAGAGCCTCTTATTAAGTTTTGGCCATGGTGGATAAGAGGCAGGACTGTAAGAGCACAGAGATAAACTAATCATCTTAAAACCCTAATTATTAGTATCTTGCTGTGACAGACTGTTTTTGCGAGCCAGCCAAATTGAGCCTCAAATGAGGAAAGGCATATCTGTGGAAGTGGTAATAATTTGTACTCATCTCGATCTGGTTTGGTGTGGCAGAATTCATTAGTGGAGATTAGCGCTGTGTGTACAAAGTAAATGAGATATCTAATGGCAAACGTGGAGGTCCGGGGACTCTTAATTTCCTTTGCGGTACGAGGGATGATGTGAAGAGGTGATTATATATGTTTTAACACCGCGGCTTGGCTTGTGAACATTTGTCTGCTCTTTAGTCGTAGCGCCACTAAACGGCTCGCTTCTCACCTTCCTAGGAGTTTTTGCAACCCGAGACGTGGCAAAAACCAACCTCAAATCAGATGAGAGTGCAAGCCTGGTTTTGTGCGGGTACGAGGAAAGTTAATTATGTGTGTAAGAAGAAGGTTAGGGGAAAATAATAAGATTACAAAGAATAATTTGCTGATATAATTACAACAAAATTGGGTACACACAATCGTAAAATACATGTATTGCTTGACCTAGGTTAGCCAGTGAAATAAATCCTCCTTCTATAGCCTTTGTTAATTTGTTTTTATCATCTCCAAGTGGTGTTTGTGCAGGCAGTTCAATTTGCATGTGTAATTCCACTGTGCAAATTGACAACAAGTAGATAATTCGAGAAAATAGGCTGGTTGGAAGCCCCTGCTATCTTCCCGAGCCTATTCATTTTGAGGAACCACTGAGGCATGAAACTCATACATCAACTATTTCCTGACAACGCTGTGGCTTATTGTCCCCTAAAATGTCATTACAGCCATTATTTATGAAGCTAATTCATTTATTAAACCATATTTACTCTGACAGAATTTGTTTCATTCCACCCGTACGCCCGGCGTCGCTCCCGAACGCCGTCTCTCCATGGGTTTGTGCCAACGCGAACAACTCACAAAGTTTTGATTTAATGCTGCGCCCGTCATAATATTTGGGATGTCGCAGAAAACGAGCGCGGTTCAAGGGGTTCTTCGTGAAACAGCCCAAGATTTGTGTTTTCACAGGTTTACGGAAAGTAGTTCGGTAAATAACCTGCTTTTTTTTTGTGCGTGTCTAAATGCGGTCGTTGGCGTGAACACAAACAGAGTGACGGCAGCTGTTTTATAAACGTCCTCTCCCGGCAGCCTTCTCCCTAAACGAGTTAGTCAGTTGAATGCACCGCGGGCGGACGGCTCCTGCGTGAAGCCTCGCGTCCTGTCGCTGCTGACTTATGCCTCTTGTCAGTTTAGTGCCGCACACTTCCTGACACCGTGGATAATTTTCAATTGTGAGCAAAGAAGTAACTCGTGAGGTCATACATTTTAATGTTACATGTTCTCCCTGGATAATTCTGTCATACCATTCTGTTGCATCTCTTTCTCTGGACTTACATGACACCCAAAAGTACTTATCGCAGCGGTGGCGATGCGTTGTGTTTGAACTGTTTTACACTATTGATTTGGAGGCATGACATTTTAATTAACGCCGGCTGGTAGCTGTCATACGGGCGCTCGTCCTCGTTGGTTTTAAACGTGAGGCAGACGAGGTGGGGGCGCCCACGATAAGACTAAAGCACTCGCTGAAGAGAGGCTGTAAAAAGGGATCAATGCTGAACGCAGAAAAACGACAGTCACGTTGAATTCAAGGTGTGAAAAAACGGTAATATCGGAGTGTACTGTATTTATGTCTGTACCATTCTCTGCCCGATAACACAAATCGGTGAGACGCGGCGTGTCCTCTGTCTTTCACAGGATGCACAGTGCATTATATTTCTGGGCGTCTGTGTTGCCAGCAGACCCAGAGAGGGGCCTTCAAGCTGAGAGACGACCACGGGGAAATTAGCCAACTTTGTAGCACTCTATTGAACGTGATCATAAGCTTTGGAGGCTTAGCGAGCTTAAACACATTAAACTTATGAGATTCATCAGCACTCGTGTGCCAGATCTATTGGACCCACAGGCAGAACTCGGCTACTGCAAACCGCAAGGCAAATGAAAGGTTTAAAGACAAACCATTGGGTTGTGTGAACCAGTAAACCAGGGGATCTTTGGGCTGAAACAGGACTTTTTCCAGTCTTGTATTGGTGCATGATTTTACCACTGGAAGAGTGTTAATGTGTATTTATAGGCAGCGGTAGCTCGGTGGTCGGTGCCGTGATCTTGTTATCCTGAGGTTGCAGGTTTGAGCCCAGGTTGCGTCAGGAAGTACTTTTAGCGTAAAACAATTTCCCAAATCTTTTATGTGAATTTACTCGCGATGGCAATGCCTGAAGAAGGGAACAGCCAAAATCAAGTTTTGCTCATGTTTCTATTCAGAATTTGGCTCCAAGAAGAAGACATTCTCAGACGAGGGCAGAGAACTAATTATTTAAATATGTTCTGGTTCCCCAACATCTGGCGCTTGCTCATCTGGATGACTTTAGAGCTGGCATGGCATCATTTATTTTTGCTCTTTCACTCATCACACACCTAGGTTACTTGGAAGTTGGCTGCTCCAGGGTTAGAACCCTGAACCCTTTAGTTTCTGTCCCCAAGTCATGAGAAAATACCACTGTGCCAATCTTCCAGTGGCTGGTACAGGTTCTTGTTTTGGAAGAGTGCTGTGGTCGGATCTTAGATCACATTAGATCCTGTATTATTGTTCAGTCTCAGCCCTGGGTGGTTTATTCTTGTGTTCTTGTGATGTTCTTCAGGTAGGAAGCTGTGAGGCGTTGCTTGGTAGTCTCTGAATCCTCAGTATGGACAAGTTTTGTCTTGGAAAACCTTTATTGAACCTTTCTATTGTTCTACCATCTGATTACTCTCCTTGTTGATCGTAGCTTCCAACCTCCTCCTTTATGGGCGACAATGCTCCTTGCTAGTTGGAGCCTTGATCTTTAAGCCAAGCATTTCAAGGAATATTGACGAGGTGTATAAAGAGGCCACTCTTTGGTCTCTGCGATGTGCCAGTAGTGCTGTACATGTATTCTTGTCACCTTGTACTTTGATCATGTACTTTATTGCTTAGACTTGGGAAAGGGTGCAGGTCAAAGGTGCCACAATATTCAGACTCAGGCTAGCTGCCCTCATGAAGGTATTTGGATGAGGCTTGGTATCCATTCTTACCCTGAGAGAATGGGTACCAAGGGGGATCCAATTAGTGCCTCACCCTTGGTGCAGCGTTTTTCTGGTACTTTGTCAACCTCTTGTTGTGAAAGTAAGGTTTTTGTGTGTTTTTTGGCACACAATGGTTTTTAAATTGTCTCCTACTCAGTCTGGATGTTGCAGTCTCTTGCATGGCCCGCTCTTCGTATGCTCTTCTTCACTGGGCTTGATTGAACAGATGTTTTCTCTTGTGTTTGAATGTCTTGTTCTCCTAGCCCATTTTTCTTCAGAATGACCTGGTTCCTCGATGTCTGTCTGTCATTGACCTTGTTAATCTATCCAACACCCAAGCTAGCGTTTAATCATTTATATGACTTTTCCACAATTGTTGCCACTGGTTATCATCTCCTAAATAGATTCTTGCAGAGATATTGTTTTTTTTAATTAAATTTATTAATTTTACATCAATATAAAAGAAAAACAATGTATAAACATACAGTGTAAAATGCAAAAGACATAAAATGAAAGGTGGCAGAGAGAAGAAATAATCTTATAATATCTGCCCCTTTTTTCAAAGTAACAAAAGCAAACTCAATCCAAACAATCAACTCAAGCAATGTTTTTCAGTAATAGAATGAAAAAAAAAAAAAACAAAAAAAACTTTGTTAGTTAACTAGAAAGTTTCCTAATACAATGGATTTAACTAAAGATTTTCATATTTTGTTAACAACTTAGATTTGATCATCTTTTTAAACACAAGCATCGATCTAGCAAATTTAGTATTGTTATCTAAAGTGTTCCATAAGTCAATTTTCATTGACTTATGTTTCATGGTGTTTTGTCTGTCCTTAACTAAAGATTTTCATATTTTGTTAACAACTTAGATTTGATCATCTTTTTAAACACAAGCATCGATCTAGCAAATTAGTTAGTCAATTATAAGTTCATCCTTTTGTTTACTTCAATTTATTTATTTATTTTTTGCTGCCCATGAGTCCCAGGCTTCTCTCCTTCCATTTAGGGAACAATTTCGGACTGCAGAACTTGATGTAAAGTGGAATTTTTCTTGTCTTTTTATCAGTGTCTTCAGCTTCTTTCTTTATCCAGGTTATTATAGCAATAACGGTCTATTTCATACCATTACTATTGTGATTGATGTAGTATTATCCTTTAAAATCCTGTCAGGGCAATATATGTGTATATTGGTTATAAATATGTCTAACTGTGGTTGTAACAAAATGTCTGTCTGCCATATTTGGTATCTAATTGGTGTAATCTCAACTGTAAAACCGGAGAACCTGATAAAATGATACATTTAAATTGAAATATTTCTTCTCAAAGGTAAAAAGGCCCTTTAACCTAATTTTACCATCTATTTGTTGTCTGTTCCTGCCTGAATCATTATAGCCTCTTGCCTTTTGGATAGTTTGACTGCAGGTAACTAGATCAGCATGAAATTAGCTCGGTTTGAATCTTTATATGGTTCAATCAGATGAGCTGAGATTTAATCTTCGCTGGTCGGCCCTGGCAGAATCCGACCCCCCCGGATGAAACGGACCAAATATTCATAGTTTCACTCAGGTTGAATATATCAGCATAAATGGAAGGTCCAACATTTCTTCTGTTTAATATTTCTTCTGTTTGTCTTGATCCAATTGTTCTCTGTAGGAATGAAACACTGAATATTAAAAATGATATTCACTGAGTCAAGTCAAAGTACGAGAAAATCACTTTTTTGTTTAGTATTTTGTTTTTATATCTTATTTAATTATATATGTTTATATATGTGTGTA
>JBBPBX010013001.1:36430-53142 GCA_038048925.1 Garcialebias charrua
CCCCCCTTACCCTTGCTTCCATATTTTGAAGCCATTACTTAATCACATTGTCAAAATCCCCCATTCCTTCTCATCAATCCCACACTGAGCTTTATTCGTGATCCTCTGTGTCTTTTTGCCCTCGCTCATTTTATTCACTCCGTTTCCCTCATTCAGTTTTGCCTCGCTTGGGTGTTTATTTATTTTGAGGATGACGGGATTACTCCTACTGAAATAGCTGTTACTCAGATTTTAGGTCATCTTCCAAATCCATTAGGAGGAAATATTTAAATAATCCCACTCTTCTGCAAAGTGGCCCGCTGGTTTTCTCTGTTGCCGCTGTGGTTTTTGGCGCAAAAATAATCTGCAGCCATTTTGTTCTTCGGAAATAAACATTTGACGAGGATGAAACGAGTTACGGGCTTAACTACCGGAAACCGCGGTTGGGAAACCGAAGCGCGTCACACTGTTATCAATAACCAAAAAGCCGTTTGAGAGTCATCTGCAGCCGTTTTCATAATTTATTATATATTAATTTGCAATTAGCAGGTTTAATGAAACTGATACACTGTATTGCAGTATTAGTTATGAGGTGTTCAGTTTCAGCAGAAACAAATCTGCTCATTCGGTACAATTAACGTGGCCACATGAAAGAAATAAAGTGAAGAAACTAAGAGCGTTGAAGCTAACGAACTATATTACACACTTATTAAAGTAATTTTCACTTTGCCTTCCAGACCCGACCAAAAAAACACTTTCATATTCTCATTGTACTCTAAGGTAGGTATGCAGAGGTATTTTTTTCCGCTCTTGTTAACTTTGAAGTAAGCTGAGAAAAGTCTAGGTAGACAGGGGTGGCATCAAATAATCAGCAACTTCAAAAAGCATGCTGCCACTTAGCACTCCTAAAGCTAATGTCCCCGAGACATTCAAAATGGAAATTATTCAAACTCATTTAGTGGCAGCAAATTGGTCGAAGTTCAATCAGAAAACAGACTGACACTGAACAAAAAGTGCAGCCTAATTATACTTGTTTGTCAAATGAAAATTTCATTTGGGCAGAAATGAAACCTTCGAGCGACTTCTTTTAAGGTGAGCTGCTAGTTGTATTATCAGCTAAATGCAGTAAAATCCATAATCATGTGATGATAATGAAAATGGAGCCAATGTTAACATTCAGGCTTCCAATGCCCTGGGCTCATGGCGATAAAAATTAAGTACCATAGTCCTCTGCCAGGCACGCTGACACTCGGGCTGGTCTTTAGCCTCTTAGATGCGTTTTTGCATTTTAAAAACTTTATCAAAGCACTGTTGCAATGTGGAAAATGTCAACGTGAAATGCACTGAAGGCAAATTGGAATTTCATTAATAGTAAAATTATTGCTTTTGACTGATGTATTACTATGCTTGTTAAGTCGGGGAGTGGAACGCTCGTCTGTCTGGTCGGCAGTCTCGCCTCTTCTTGTCCTGCGCCATTCGCCTACAAAGTTACAGATCTACTTTCCCAATGAAAATGGAAATACGAAGTTGCTAAAGTTGCAAAAAATAAAAAGTCTAGATTATCTAGTGTAGTGTGTTGGACCGCTAAGATGCCTGATACGCATTTGTGCAAAAATGATGGCGTCCATGGAAGAAGTCAACGTTAATGTCTGATTTTATGTTTTTGTTGCGTTGACTTGGACTAATGTGGATTTATACCGTAAAGCTGTGGAGTTTCTTAAAATCGTAAAATGTAACCGGAGCCATTTCGCCTCTAACTTCACAGAGACTTGAACCAAAACTCTGTTTTTACAATAAAGATCAACCGGATGCCATCGGAAAAATCTTCACTTCATGCTTTTTGTTTTTAACTAGTGTTTTTGTTGTTGTTTTTGGTTTGTTTTGACGGACGCTTCATTTATCTTTAAGTTTGCTTTGGTTTTACAAGATTTTACCGATCTCAAATTGTAAAAAAAAAAAAGAAAAAAAAGATGGTTTGGTGTTGAAAATGAGCCAACCACTTTTCTTACCAAACAATATTTAGTTGGTTAAAAAAAAATAAAAGAACATTTTTATATTTTAAAATTAGTTTCTGTTTGCTATTTTTAACAAATGCCACTGTATTCCATAGGTGTGCTTTGATTTCTTCAGATTTTACCGGACATGTTCCGTCATGTTCCCAGACAATATGCTTGGGAATGAGCCAACCACTTTTCTTACTAAACGATATTTAGTTGGTAAAAAAAAAATAATAATAATAATAATATATATATTTATATACTGTATATATATTTATATATATATATTTATATACATACACTGTATATGTGTTAAAACTTGTTTCTGTTTTCTAGTTTTAGCAAATGCCACTTTATTCTGCAGATGTGCTTTGATTTCCTCAGATTTTACCGGAGACGTCCGGTTAAAATAATGGAAGACGATTTGTTTTAGGAATGAGCCAATCACTTGTCTTCCCAAACTATATTTAGTTGGTTAAAAAATATATATTTAAAAACTTGTTTCTGTTTGCTAGTTTTGACAAATGCCACTTTATTCTGTAGATGTGCTTTGATTTATTCAGATTTTACCGGACATGTTTGGTTAAATTTTTTTTTTAAGATGGTTTGTTTTGTGAATGAGCCAACCACCTTTTCTTTGGCATTTTAGTCACTAATAAAGTAATTTTCAGCACATGCTCACAGGTTGCTTTACTTACCAAAGATGAACGTTTTGCAGAAATTGTGTAAATGAATTTGTTGCTGGGAAATAAAACAGAACTGCATCAATTTACCATCATTCAAACATCTGTCATCCTTTATTTTCATTACAAGATGTTTTTGATACAACTAAATGTTTTCACTTCATTATGGAAATTTTTCACATTATAGCTTTTTTTTATGACTGAACTTTAAGTTTGCATTATTACAACAAAGTTACAAATTATACAACTAATGTAATGTTTGCTGTAAAGTGATACACAAAAAAATATTGTGAAAACATTTTGCTGCCAACAAAACAAAAAAATAACCTTATGTTACAGGGAAAAAAAGGTTTCTTTTAGTTTCTTCTTAAGTTCTTTTGATATATTTTTCTTTGTCAGAACTAAATGTTTCCATATATTTCCATATAATTACAAAATACAATTTATGATGAGATAAATTTTGTTATAGCAAGTAGCATGTAAACATTTTGATAAAACACTTAAAATGTAATATTTAAATTGACTCAAATCAATTCTATATAATTCTTGCCACAGTAGATCATTTATAAAATGCACAATAACTTTTACTTTACTAAATTTACTTTTTAATTATTGGGAAGTTTTTCCCAACCAAAATCAGAATTTATTATATAGTAATATTTTTTCTGTTATCTTGCCTTTTAAGCCAAATTGCTAATAAATCTTTGAAATCCTTTCCACACGTCCAACACACTTTACTTTTTTACCTTTTTATAAATTCAGGTGCTACGTATAGAAGCAGAGATGTGTCACAGATTGTTTGAAATTAATTTGTGCACAAACTGTTTATTAAATTAGAATATTTATATATGAAATTTAGATATATCACCATTCCTGTTCATAAATAAATTATAACAGCCGAGTCATTTATTTATTTATTTTTAAACTAAACATGTTTTAAAGTTAATGGTTTCATGTAAGTGGTTCAGCCCTCAGCTGTACCTGCTTTGATAAAATCTTCTTTTTAACATCTTTTTTTACACCACTACCTTGTTCTGTACAAGCTTTTAGTAATTTAAATGTATTTAAAGCCACACAATCTTGTCACTTATTTCATCTGGTCTAATGACAGCAGTAATTGGATTTGTAATGATGTTTTAGGCAAACTTATTTCAGCAGACGTCTTTGGCCTTTGTGATAATAACTGAACGTTTGGATGAGAGTATTCGTAGGGACGCTCTGACCTCTGCTGTTTTATTGTGATACTGCAAAATCCTTGTAAGGCTGTCGGTAATGAGCCCTCAAATCAAATATGTTTCTAAGTACGTACTTCTGACTGTTATGTCACCCTTTTTATTCCTTCCTTGTGCTTTTGAACACCAGAGAGGACTTCCCAAAAAGACTTAATGTTCCATTTCAGGACCGGTGATATTTTGAAAAGCCCAGTTATGGTCCCGTCACAGTAGAACCTCGGTTCTCAGCGTTTCAAAGGACACAGAAGAAGACGTCTGCTGAACCAAAGCTGCTTTGCCGGCTCGTAACCGATGCAGACCTGGTGTCAATCATGTCGTCATCCTGATTGAGTTTAATTAAGGCACATCTAGTTGGAGCCCTGTGGAGGTGGTTTTTCAACACGTGACTTCCACTGCTCGACATCGCCCAACGTTCTCATTCCTGCCTCGTTTTGTTGCTCTCAGTCAGAGCAGACATGTCATCAGATGGTTTTAAATTTCATCGACTTTGTTGCATCATTTCCTGAAACATGCAATGAAACAGCAGGATGAGAAATCGTCCATACATCCATCTGTCTACCCATCCATCAACCCATCCATCCACCCATCCATGTATGTATGTACGAGAGGCAGGGGACACTGGACATGTCTCCAGTCCATCACACAAAGGGACAAATGAGACAAACCCTTCACTCTCTCGCTCACACCTAGGGAGTTATCGGTCAGTCTAACATGCATGTTTCTGGTCTGTGGAAGGAAACCGGAGTACCCGGAGAAAACCCACGCATGCACGGAGAGAACATGCAAACTCCACCCAGAAAGGTCCCCAACCCGTATTCGGTCCGACAACCTTTTCACTGAGAGGTGGCAGCTCTACCAACTGCATCATCGTGCCACAGGATGAGAAACCCTTTTTCTAATTATGCCTCTAAGGCCCTGTACACACGTAGCCGTTTATCTGTAAAACCGAACAGTTTAGCGTGCGGTTCAGCCTTTCATCCACACGTGAACGCCGGTTGATGTAACTATAAACGAATAATAACAAAACTCCAGCCAAAGTGAAGATTTGAGAACTCTCCGTTTTCGAGTCTGCGTGTGAACTTTCAGAACGGAGCTTTCTGTTCCAGCTGGACCGGCAAAACCGGGTCTGCCGGTGTTACACCATATTCTGTGACCATAGTATATTGTGACCGTAGGGGGCGCTGTTGCATTTTTACACCATACTTTGCAGTACCTGATAAACACTATCATATTCTGTGACCATCTATATTTTCATAACACTATCATATTCTGTGACCATCTATATTTTCACAATAGTCATGATATTAGTGGTCAGATGATACTTTTTATTCCTTAGAGGAAGTAGAGAGTCAGCAGAAACAGTTTGACTCAAGTATTTCATGTGTTTCTATAAATTACAGTGTGATCACAATATCTGATAAGCGCTATCATATTCTGTGACCGTCTATATTTCCATAATAGTCATGATATTTGAGATCAGATTTTACTTTTTATTCTTTTGAGGAAGGAGAGAGTCAGCCTCCTTCCTCCAAAGAATAAAAATTAACATCTGCCCACTAAAATCATGACTATGATGGAAATATAGACGATCACAGAATATGACAGTGTTAGATATTGCAAATTATACTTAAAAATGCAACAGCGCCCCCTATGGTCACAATATATGATGGTCACAGGATATGGTGTAACACCGGTCCAGCTGGAGCGGCGGTCACGTCACATAATGCTCTAAAAAAAGCACTAAAAAGTCAACATACCTGCTCTGACATGATTCCTAGTCGACATTTTGCTGCGTTTTATTAACTTTGTACTCCAACACGGTATTTAATAGTAGTTAAACCTCACGGTCTGTCCACACAAACGAAAGAAAATAAATAAATAAATAACAGGAAGTCGCGGCTGCATGGGTGAAGGGTTGTGACAGCACTACACTGCCACCTATGGGTTCAGCTTATTCATTACAACTTTACAACTTCTGTGGTGAAAAAAACGGGACATGTAAACAAACATTTTAAATATTCGAACATGTATGGACAGAGATATTTTTTGTGTGCAAATATTCGTTTTTCAAACACCAGGCTACGTGTGTACAGGGCCTAAATGTCTGACATCACACAACAAGGACAAGACAAAAGATCGTTAATTCATTGAAAACACTGAAAACAATGTACAAATTGTAAAGAATCAAGATCTACTCCTACGTTTGTTTTTTTATTTATTTATTCATTTCAATTAAAAAACAATACAATTTCAAGAGAAAAACAATATAAAATACCTATAAATACGTTCAAGACTCTATGGCTCAGTGATACGTCCCGTGCTGTTGTATGGCGCAGAAACATGGCCAATGACAACAAAACTCGAACAGCAACTTCACCGAACCGACATGAAAATGCTCCGATGGATGCAACGCATTAGTCTTAAAGATCACATCCAATCGACCGAAATCCTGCATCGAGCTGGCTTATGTGCGATTAAGGACGCATGCCGGCGACACCGTTTGCGGTGGTTCGGTCATGTTAAACGAAGTGAAAACAGTGCTATACTTGCTATTGAAAACCTTGAAGTACCTGGCACCCGTCCCAAAGGCCGTCCGAAAAAGACCTGGGCGCAAACGATTCAACAAGATCTGAAAGCGCTGAACCTCAATGAACTGGACGCAACTGACCGCCTAATCTGGCATCAAAAACTTGGCGACAAAGAAGTAGCGTCCCACCCCGGAATCGGGAAAACGGACGTTAAACGAAGATAGATAGATAGATAGATAGATAGATAGATAGATAGATAGATAGATAGATAGATAGATAGATAGATAGATAGATAGATAGATAGATAGATAGATAGATAGATAGATAGATAGATAGATAGATAGATAGATAGATAGATAGATAGATAGATAGATAGATAGATAGATAGATAGATAGATAGATAGATAGATAAAAATTGTAAAGAATCATGTAAATAATTTAAATTCATCAGTTGGAATAAAGCCGTGGTGGACACAGCTAAACAAAATGTTAGCTTCGCTAACCCATGCTCCGCTAACTATAGAATTAGCAGAAGCTACTCGCTAAGATGACCAGTTTGCGTCACATGTCTTTGTCTCCTTCCAGTTGTAGACTGGTGGGACGGATGCAAACCTGTTGTTAGTTTGACTGTTGGTTTGATTTGAAGCTGGCTGGCCTCATTTGTAGCAATTCAGCCAATCCACACCAGAGTTCTAGCAGGCGGCGGACACACGAAATACTAAAGGGGCGGCCGTGGTGTAGTGGTAATTGCAGTCGACCCCTGATCGGGAGGTTGGAGGTTCGAATCCCGCATCCGTCCACCATGTGTCTTTGTGTCCCTGGGCAAGACACTTAACCCCGAGTTGCTCCCGGTAGGTCTGGATGGCGCCTTACAAGGCAGGCTACCACTACCGGTGTATGAATGTCTGAATGAATGGGTGGATGGTTGGTATTGTAAAGTGCTTTGGGGCTCCTCACAGTGGGCTGGAAAGCGCTATACTGTATAAATAAGCTCCATTTACCATTTAAAGACGTTCGCTTGTCACGTTCCCACAAAGCCACTGAAGACCGTCTGATGACGCGCACTGGGGGAGGCAGAGGGTCTAGCTCGTTTTCCGGGTCAGTTGTTGTGTTACTGCAGCTCCGACAGTCTTTGTTGAGATTAAAAAGTTTTTTTATGTTTGGGGTGAACGGACACTGGAGCGGACAGCAGCAACTGTAAAAATGCCACGTTTCTTAACCGGAGTTTGGTTCCAATTCATGGAGGCTCGATCGGGTAAGTTTAAAAAGTCCAAAAAAAGTCCCGTTGTCGTTGTGTAATCACATAGCAGAGGCTCTCCCGACTGTTTGCTGGACGCGTCGAGCCACCAGAGATCGAATTTTATGACGTTGGCGGCTCGACGCGTAGGTTGCTTTGGACGCGCGCGTGCGCGGAAAGGAACTGCAGCGTGCCGCCGCACCGCTTCAAACACTCAAAACGCACCGCTTCACGATACGCCGCGCCTCAACGCGTCTCCACATAGACTTTCAATGTAAACCGGCCGCTTCCGCCGCCCGACACGGGTCCGGTGGGTACCAGGCATAAGGGGATGGGTTTTTCAGGATAAAGGGCATAAAATAAAATAAAAATACGCTGCAGAGGAAGCGTTTGAGCTAAGAGACGTGTCCAAAACAGACAAGAACAAACATGTGAGTTTTGATAACAGACTTAAAGTTAGTGGAACCTAAAGTAGTGGAAGCTGATTGGTCTGCTAACAATTTACAATGTTGACAAAAACACTAATCTGCTAAACAAAATGTTAGCTTTTAGCTGTTAGCATATTAGTGGCACTGTGGCCACCACTGAAGGGTTAGAAGAATAAATCATTGCTTTACAGTAGTGTTGCTGTACTTCTAATCCTTTACATGTAATAATGTTTTCAGCTGGTACCTCACTGGATGGAGAAAAGTTTCAGGAGTGATTTGTGACAAAAAGGTGTCAGCAAAGGTCAAAGTTTACAAGACAGTGGTGAGACCAGTTATGTTGTATGGTCTGGAGACAGAGACATGGACAAAAAGACAGGAGACAGAACTGGAAGTAGCAGAAATGAAGATGTTGAGGTTCTCCTTAGGAGAAACAAGGATGGATAAGATCAGGAATGAGATCATCAGAGGTACAGCACATGTTAAACAACTGGGATAAAGTCACTGAGATGGTTTGGACATGTCCAGAGGAGGGACAGTGGTTTGGACCACTTAAACTTACGTAACATGGAAACTTTTCTCCATCCACTCCATCCTGCCTGGACTCTCTTCTTCACCTCTTTACTACATTCCCCATTTTCCTGGACAGTGGACCCCAAGTACTTGAAGTCCTGCACCTTTGTGACCTCTGACCCTTGTAGCCTCACTGTTCCACCTCCTCCCTCTCATTCACACACATGTACTCTGTCTTACTACGGCTGACTTTCATTCCTCTTCTTTCAAGTGAATACCTCCACCTCTCCAAGTTCTCTTCCACCTGTTCCCTGTTCTCACCACAGATCATGATGTCATGTAGCAGTTCTGTTACAATATGTTGGAAAACCGTTTTTTTTTTCAAAAGGATATCAAGGTTTTTTTTGGATCTGACATGTTTCTTTTGCTTTTTTGTTGACCTGATGGATGAAGCATCATTTTGTCTCTTTTCTTTCAGAAACAGTAGCTGGGAAACCTTCCCTGGAAAAATGAGGTTGTTATCTTCAACGCGCACGTACTTTAACGTAATAAATAAAGTCAGACTTATCTGGTGGCCGAGGTGATTACAGAAGCCAGAGCAGACGCGCAAATTGACGGCGTTATCGCGTTGAGGTGACTTCAGCCGAGCGGAGGCTTCAGATGGGAGCGAAGCGATCGTTGAACAGTTGTTAGTGATGGTGGATGATAACCGCAACACTTCTGATCAGTGAAGCGTGCGCTCAAAACGTTGTCTATTGAGATGTTGAGATAGACTGGAGATGGTTCAACGCTTTATCAATTACCTTTTATCCAGTGAACGGTAATAACTTCACGACAAAGTCTTACAAAATGTTTCAGGAAGGTGATGGAGAACTCCAGTCATTACCGCCCACCACCGCAGGCCATCAACCTTCTGCCTGTGTTTGTGTGTAACCTATGTATTATTAGCAAAATATCTCATGAAAGAGGGATTTTAATAAAACAATTAGAAAATATTAATTGGATATACGTTTACAACAAATAAAACTTTTTACGTCAACTCAAATCAAAATGGCTGCCACGGCTAACACAACAATGGATACCACTTTGTCAGTTTTGCTAATCTTGAGCTAAAATTTGGCGTGGTAGTAGCTGTGGATGTTCCACAACACGTCCTCTGAGCGCTAATGCGTTTTGTGAGACCGTGCAGTTTTTGCATGTTGCACATAAAGTTTGACTAAAACGACTACAGAGTTTCTCCGTACGGTAAAAGATTTCACATTCAGCTCTTTCAGGACAATCCTGCTCTGACTTTTGGTGTTGGTGCAACTTTAGCTCTTTCAAACATTTAGCCTTTTCTGACATTTTTTCCTCAGAAAATGATTTGAGCTCATTTTACATCCTTCACATCTTTAGATGTGTTTATAGTCTTTTACTGCTCCTTTCACATTTTGTTCTGCTTCAGCTTTTTTCAGCTTCCTGCTGCAAATTTAAACTTATTCAGCTGTTTTTCAGCTGCTTTGTGCTCCTTTCAGATTATTTCTGCAAGCTTTAGCTTTTTTTGGTGGCTATTTCAGCTACTATTTAGCTGTTTCTATGCTAATGTAAGCTTTTTCATCTAATTCCACTTTTTTTCACTAATTTTACTTATTTCAGCCTAATTCAGCAAAAAAAAAAAGTGCTCTGTCCACTCCCTTCTGGTAATTTAAGCTTCTTCTACTTTTTAGCTACTTTCCAGCAGTAGTTTTTTTGTGCTAATTTAAGCTATTTATTTTTTCAGATAATTTCCATTTTTGTGCTCATTTTTGCTTCTTTCAGCCAAATTGGGCAAATGTGTTCCTTCTGCTTTCTTCTGCTGCTTTTTCTACTTTTTCAGCTTACTTTTTAGCTATCAGCTGTTTTCAGATAAATTCACGTTTTCATGGTAATCTCTGCTACTTTCAACCTAATTAACTCCTTTCTGCTAATTTCAGCTCGTTATGCTCCTTTCAGATTTTTCTGCTATTATAGCTACTTTTGAGCTAAATTTAGCTTTTTATGTTTAAATCCACATTTTGCTCCTTTCACTTCCTACTGGCAGTTTAAGCTTCTTTTTGCCTTTTCGGATACTTTTCATCTATTTTTTGCTATTTTCATTTTTTTTTTTCAGTTAATTTCCTAATTTTTGTGCTTATTTATTCTTATTTAAACCAAATTCAGCAAATATGTATTTTATTCTGCTTTCTTCTGCTAACTTAGGTTTGTTCTTCCATTTCAGCTACATTTCAGCATGTTTTTAGCTAATTTTAGCTGTTTCTCAGCATTTTCTTTAGCAATAAGCATTCACACTGTATTTACAGTTAGTTTATGTTTTCCCTTGAACAATAAAAATCTCTGAAACGTCTTTTCCTGCTCCGATCAGTCAAAACTGTCCGTTGAACGATGTATCAGCTGAAAGGTTTCACTGTCTGCTGGCTCACAGTCAGTTTCAGTCTCAAGCTGCTGGGACGTTTCCCTCTTTCCCAGTCAACGCGCTGCTTGTTTAATAGTAATTGGAGGTTGTCCCGCTGTTTGCTCATTTCCTGTGCTGCCGTTATTCTACACCTAAACTCCATTTAAGTTTATAATAACATTTTTGAATAGTTCCCGTTGAGGTAAACATAATCTGATTACCCGATGGATTGAGACGCACGTGTCCGACAGGAGGCGGTTTGGTTTGTTCATTTGAGGAGAAGGAGCTCAAATTGTTTCCAAATACAAAAAAAAAACTACAGACTCCAAGAATTTGTTATTTTTATTGTATTCATCTCCAAACAACAAGCGCAGGATTTGTTTATTATCGCTGCATCCAGAAGATGGGCGATAATGTTTTGGTCTGCAGTCTTTAGACCTAAAGAGACGTTCTGTCCCTTTTCTCACTACAAAAAATGTCTTCACCCTCTAAACCAGTTACAGCTGCGTTCACCAACTGGTGGCCCATGGGCCACGTCAGTTTCCAGGAGAGGCCTTTACCGACCAGCAACATTATAAAACAAAAAATATTTCATGAGAGATGAAAACATTTTTTTTTTTACATTTTTAGACAAAATAAAATGTTAGATTTGTGAGAACAAAGAAAAAATAAGTTCTTAACGTTTTTATAAATTAAAACACTGGTTTATGCCAGCCTCTGTGTGTTCCCTTTTAAATGTGGGAAAATTAAATATCTGACTTTGAAGTGATGAAACATAAAGTTCAAGTGTGATTAAATATCAGGCCAGTTTGTTGGTTACGTAATATATTTTTTTTAATTAAAAATAAATTAACTTAGTTTATGTATAATTTAAGAAAATATATTTTTCTGGTAGTTTTTCAGCAAGAATAAACTGATCTTTTTATTTTCCAGCTATATTTTATATATTTATATTTCATCCTGTAGAAAGACTATGGAAAAATATAATTTCTATTTTATAATTCATTAATAATTTATTTAGTGGGGAGTGGTGGTGCAGAGGTTAGAGAAGGTGGGCCTGTGATCGTAAGGTCGCCGGTTCAACTCCCTGGATCGACAACATCGTGGGTGGTAAAGGTGAAGCACCCACACCTGCCCCCACCCTCATTTGTCCCACCCTGTGCCCTTGAGCAAGGCCTTAACCCTTTAGACTAGCTTATCATTAACTTTACTATATGTATTTTTATCTTCCATTTTATATCCTTTATGTATTTTATATTTCAATTTGTCAATGATAATGTTTGCTCTGTATTCACTGTGTTGGTTTGTTAAGTGTCCTTGGGTGTCATGAAAGGCGCTTTTAAATAAAATGATTATTATTATTATATTATTATTAACCCGCACCATCTGCAGCTCTCTGCTCCACACAGAGGGCTGTGGTAGCTCAGTGGTTGTGTCAGTTTGAACATCTGGAGTAAAAACAGTCGAGTCTTCATACGAGTTAGTTCACTGTGGATACCCCTGAAGAAGGAGCAGCCGAAAGAAGAAATAAATTAATTAACACAATACCGGTAGTTTTTTTTTCTTTTTGCAAGAACAAGCTGCTCATTTCTTCTGCTATATTTTATATATTTATATTTCTTCCTGTAGAAGAACTACTGTACTGTAAAAATCTAATAAAAGTTCAGATTATTCTTCCTCTGCTAAAAATCCATCCATTTTCTTCCTCTTATCCGGGGTCGGGTCGCGGGGGTAGCAGCCTAAGTAGGGAGGCCCAGACTTCCCTCTCCCCAGCCACTTGGAGCAGCTCCTCCGGGGGAATCCCAAGGCGTTCCCAGGCCAGCCGAGAAACATAGTCCCTCCAGCGCGTCCTGGGTCTTCCTCTGGGTCTCCTCCCGGTGGGACATGCCCGGAACACCTCACCAGGGAGGCGTCCAGGAGGCATCCTAACCAGATGCCCGAGCCACCTCAACTGGCTCCTCTCGATGTGGAGAAGCAGCGGCTCTACTCCGAGTCCCTCCCTGCGGGACTGCTAAAAATACCGAGACATATTCTGCAGCATTTTCTTTGCCTGCTATAAATGCCGAAGTTTTCTATCGGCTTGTAGTAGGCGTTTTAAAATTGATCTCACCGTAAACTTCCAAATCACATTGTTCTCTTGTGTGACGACGTTTGTGACCAAGTATACCTCATAGTATTAGTCATAGTACGTCATAGTATTAGTCATAGTACGTCGTAGTATTAGTCATAGTACGACATAGTATTAGTCATAGTACGTCGTAGTATTAGTCATAGTACGACGTAGTATTAATCATAGTATGTCATAGTATTAATCATAGTACATCATAGTATTAGTCATAGTACGTCGTAGTATTATTCATAGTATGTCATAGTATTAGTCATAGTACGTCATAGTATTAGTCATAGTATTAGTCATAGTATGTCGTAGTATTAGTCATAGTACGTCATAGTATTAGTCATAGTACGTCGTAGTATTAGTCATAGTACGACGTAGTATTAATCATAGTATGTCATAGTATTAATCATAGTACATCATAGTATTAGTCATAGTACGTCGTAGTATTATTCATAGTATGTCATAGTATTAGTCATAGTACGTCATAGTATTAGTCATAGTATTAGTCATAGTATGTCGTAGTATTAGTCATAGTACATCATAGTAGTAGTCATAGTACGTCGTATTATTAGTCATAGTACGTCATAATATTAGCCATAGTACGTCATAGTATTAGTCATAGTACGTCATAGTATTAGTCATAGTATTAGTCATAGTACGTTGTAGTATTAGTCATAGTACATCATAGTATTAGTCATAGTACGTCATAGTATTAGTCATAGTACGTCATAGTATTAGTCATAGTACGTCATAGTAATAGTCATAGTACGTCGTAGTATTAGTCATAGTACGTCACAGTATTAGTCATAGTACGTCGTAGTATTAGTCATAGTACGTCACAGTATTAGTCATAGTACGTCATAGTATTAGTCATAGTACGTCATAGTATTAGTCATAGTACGTCGTAGTATTAGTCATAGTACGACGTAGTATTAATCATAGTACGTCATAGTATTAATCATAGTACATCGTAGTATTAGTCATAGTACGTCGTAGTATTATTCATAGTATGTCATAGTATTAGTCATAGTACGTCATAGTATTAGTCATAGTATTAGTCATAGTATGCCGTAGTATTAGTCATAGTACATCATAGTAGTAGTCATAGTACATCGTAGTATTAGTCATAGTACGTCATAATATTAGTCATAGTATGTCATAGTATTAGTCATAGTACGTCATAGTATTAGTCATAGTACGTCATAGTATTAGTCATAGTACGTTGTAGTATTAGTCATAGTACATCCTAGTATTAGTCATAGTACGTCATAGTATTAGTCATAGTATGCCGTAGTATTAGTCATAGTACATCATAGTAGTAGTCATAGTACATCGTAGTATTAGTCATAGTACGTCATAATATTAGTCATAGTACGTCATAGTATTAGTCATAGTACGTCATAGTATTAGTCATAGTACGTCATAGTATTAGTCATAGTACGTCGTAGTATTAGTCATAGTACATCCTAGTATTAGTCATAGTACGTCATAGTATTAGTCATAGTACGTCATAGTATTAGTCATAGTACGTCATAGTATTAGTCATAGTACGTCATAGTAATAGTCATAGTACGTCGTAGTATTAGTCATAGTACGTCACAGTATTAGTCATAGTACGTCGTAGTATTAGTCATAGTACATCACAGTATTAGTCATAGTACGTCATAGTATTAGTCATAGTACGTCATAGTATTAGTCATAGTATGTCATAGTATTAGTCATAGTACGTCACAGTATTAGTACTTTTATTCTCGTTGTTGCGAATGACGAAACATTTTGTAAAACAAAAACAGAGTTTCTGTTAGTTTGGGTCAGAGCTGCTGCTTGTGGCCCCTGAGCCGCAGGGCCTTGCTTTAGCCTGTTTGTGTTAGTAAAATATCTCACAAACCAGTGGACGGTTTTTATCCAAACTGAGTCAAGATGATGAGTGTGCGTTTGAGAGGAGGCGGGCGACATGCATCCCCTCCTTCGGCTGTATAAGTCCTGTGGTGTGTGGTGAGGAGGTCCGGGCTCCGCGGGGTGAAGGAGCTTCTGTGGACCGGAGCAGATTGTTTGATATTCTGGAGCCGCGTACCTTCGGTCCTCCACGACTCTCAAACTATTCTGCGATAGTTTTGGATTTCTTTCTTGCAATAGGCCTCCCTTTGTGCCAGAGGACCCGCTTTGTGCGAGGACCTGCCAGCTGCTCGCAAATGAGCTTATAGTGTTTCCCTATCAACTGTAAATTTCAATAATTTGTCGGCGGGGCCCCTCACTGTCAGTTTTTATCATATTATCAATGACGACTCAATTTCCCTGCGCCCCTCCATCTCCAGCGCCGACCCCCGGCCCTATTACCGTCCTGTAATGAAGTGCAATGGAGTGGTAATGGGTCCACATTATACCTGGTCAGGTAACACTAGACGTATTATCACAATGAGCCCTGCTGGTGACTCTCAATGAGAAAGCGAACACACGGCCTTTCTTCTGCGGGCCCTCGTCCAAATAACATTTCAGCTCTGGACCCGTTCCCATTTCAGTTTTCTATTTCAAGATTGCGCTCGGCGTTCCCGGACCGGGCTTTGTTTCTGTTTCCTGCGTGCTTAAAGGCTCCTGCAGGAGCGGCGAGCGGCACAGATACCAGAACGGGGAAGTACGGCAAACGAGACGGTAACACGAGCGCCAGGCGGACGCCGTCAGACGGACGGCGCTCTGCCTCCTCCCGTCAAAACCACTTCCTGCCTGGAGCTCCGGCTGGAGGCGGCCGCGTTTCTAAAAAGTTGTTTTACAGTCCAGACACTTGGACAAACTTTGTTCTAGTTCCAGAAGGTTCAGCTACAACAGAAAACTGCGCCGTGACCTCACTTCCTGTGATACTTTCCAAAATATTGAACCGTATTTAAATAATCACCACTGGACGTGGTGGTGCAGCGGTTAGAGAAGGTGGGCCTGTGATCAGAAGGTCGCCTTTTCGATTCCCCGGACCGACAGCATCAAAATGTTGGTGGAAAAGGTGAAGCTCCCACACCTGCCTCCACCCTCATTTGTCCCAACCTGGGCCCTGAGCAAGGCATTTAACCCGCACCATCTGCAGCTCTCTGCTCCACACAGAGGGCTGTGGTAGCTCGGTGTCTGTGGTCGGTCAGTTTGAACATCTGGAGTAAAAACAGTCGAGTCTTCATACGAGTTGGTTCGCTGTGGAGACCCCTGAAGAAGGAGCAGCCGAAAGAAGAAATGTCAAAAATTAAAATAAAATATGTTGATAAAGTTACTTCAGGAAACACTTTATTAACTTTATGAACTTTAACTTTATGAACTTTAACTTTATTAACTTTAACTTTATTAACTTTATAAACTTTAACTTTATTAACTTCAACTTTATTAATTTTATAAACTTTAACTTTAGTAACTTTATAAACTTTAACTTTATAAACTTTATGAACTTTAACTTTATGAACTTTAACTTTATTAACTTTAACTTTATTAACTTTATAAACTTTAACTTTATTAACTTCAACTTTATTAATTTTATAAACTTTAACTTTATAAACTTTAACTTTATTAATTTTAACTTTATTAATTTTATAAACTTTAACTTTAGTAACTTTATAAA
>JBBPBX010013002.1:0-12526 GCA_038048925.1 Garcialebias charrua
GCATCCTGTGCTCCAGCATCAACGTGTGGCATGGAGGCTGCACAGCTGCAGAAAGAAAAGCTTTGCAGAGAGTGGTGAAGGCTGCACAGAAGATGTTGGAGTCAGTCTCCCCACCATCACAGACATCTACACCTCCAGATGCAGGAAGAGAGCCACCTGCATCATGAAGGACCCCACTCACCCAGCACACACACTTTTTGCCCCACTCCCCTCAGGAAGGAGGTTGAGGAGCATTAAGTGTAGAACCACTAGACTGAGGAACAGCTTCTACCCTGAGGCTGTTAGACTCATGAATATCTAACCAGAATAATCACTGTGAAATATCACATCATGTTGCTGCTGATCTGTTTCATGTTGCTGCTGATCTGTTTCATGTTGCTGCTGATCTGTTTCATGTTGCTGCTGATCTGTTTCATGTTGCTGCTGATCTGTTTCATGTTGCTGCTGATCTGTTTCATGTTGCTGCTGATCTGTTTCATGTTGCTGCTGATCTGTTTCATGTTGCTGCTGATCTGTTTCATGTTGCTGCTGATCTGTTTCATGTTGCTGCTGATCTGTTTCATGTTGCTGCTGATCTGTTTCATGTTGCTGCTGATCTGTTTCATGTTGCTGCTGATCTGTTTCATGTTGCTGCTGATCTGTTTCATGTTGCTGCTGATCTGTTTCATGTTGCTGCTGATCTGTTTCATGTTGCTGCTGATCTGTTTCATGTTGCTGCTGATCTGTTTCATGTTGCTGCTGATCTGTTTCATGTTGCTGCTGATCTGTTTCATGTTGCTGCTGATCTGTTTCATGTTGCTGCTGATCTGTTTCATGTTGCTGCTGATCTGTTTCATGTTGCTGCTGATCTGTTTCATGTTGCTGCTGATCTGTTTCATGTTGCTGTGTTCATTCGTACTCATCTGCTCACAAAGACTCATGTTCGTGCTGCTGTTCAACGTATTGCTTTTAATGTTTTTGCACTACTAATGCTTAGTGTATTTTTGGTTTAACATTTTTCTTAGTTCATCTTATTACTGTTTTTCTTTTACATTTTATATTTTTGTTGGATGTAACTGGGAACCTGTGTACACAGTTTCGTTCCACCTCATGTACCACATGTGGTGTGTATGACAAATAAAGAAACCCTGACTCTGACTTTGTGATGGGTAAGGAGAGCACCTTGTGGAAATGTAAACTAGCAGGAAAAAGCTGTTTGATGAAAACTTATGCCGGGTCTCCACCTAAATTGTCAGAACGTTCCTGCCGCCCCCTTTAGCCGCTTGTCACTGATGCCGGGCACCCACTGGGACGCGTCTGATGACGCGCACTAGGGGGAGGCAGAGGGTCATCAGTTGTTGTGTTTTCATGCTGCTGGCAGATAAAATCAGCAACACGTGACCCCCGCTCCTACTGGAGTGGGTTTTCTACGAGCCGAACTGCAGCTCAGACAGTCTTTGTTGAGATTAAAACGTTTTTTTATGTTTGGGGTGATCGTACGCTGAGCGGACAGCAGCAACTGTTTAAAATGCCAAGATTCTTACCGGAGTCTGGTTCCAATTCATGGAGGCTGATGAGGTAAGTTTAAAAAGTCCAAAAAAAGTCCCGTTGTCGTTGCGTCATCACATAGCAGAGGCTCTCCCGATTGGTTGCTGGACGCGTCGAGCAACGTCGAGCCGCAAAAACATCAACTTTTGAGACTTTGGCGGCTCGACGCTGCTCAACGCGTAGGTTGTTTCGGACGCGCGCGTGCGTGGAAAGGAACTGCTGCGTGCCGGCGCGCCGCTTCAAAAACTCAAAACGCGCCGCTTCACGGTTCGCCGCGCGTCGCGCATAGACTTTCAATGTAAACCGGCCGCTTCAACCGCCCGACACGGGTCCGGTGGGTACCAGGCATAAGAATGTAGCATTGTCCTGATTGTCTTCATACTGAAGGAGGTTTCAATCCAAACACATTTAATGAAAGTTAGGACAATGTGATGGGACATGAACTTGCTTGCTTTCTGGTACCTGGATATTCAATTTATTTAGAGTAGTCCACTTCTTTACTCATTTATTCACTCACTCACTATATAATGGATTACGTGACATGTAGAGAACACAGAGGTCAGGTAAAGAAGACGCATCCTCACAAAATGAGAAGACCAATACATTAACAACAGAGAGAGAACACAAGAAATAAATTAATATATATTGAGCCAAGTAACCAGAAAAGGCCACAGTTTGTAATCTTGGAAAAATAAGTCTTAAAAGTTTTGATCTTTAAGATTCTGGACTTGTGGACTTGATACTTTGTGACTGAACAAATACTTTGTACAAAAGTTCATGTTTCTTTGTGCACCACTTCTGCTAAAATCACAAATGCAAAACAAAAAACAAACAAACAAAAACAACAACAACAACAAAATTAAAAGAAGTAAAATTAGTGATGCCCTCATGCACGAAACATATCACCACTCTGTGAATAACATTTTTCAGAAAATGGTCTTTAAATGCAAGTGGAAGTACCTGCACAAGATCTACTGTAGGGCAAATACTGATAAACTGGCAACTTACGATGCATGTCAACCCATCTACAAAGATTTTACAAACACATTTCTGAGTTTTTATGGACTTTAAGTGAAAGATCTGATCCACAGGAAAGTGTCACAGTGCCACCAGCAGGCTTTGGAACAAAGGACAAAATTGTAGCTCTTCAAAATCTTTTTGCAGAAAGATTTGCGTCTCTAGAATCGTCCACTGGAACCAGAGAGCAAACAGCCAGTGCAGACTTACAGCCTGTCATGACTCCAGCTGTGAATAAGTCAAACACAGGTTTCCTCTCATCACTGCATGCCTGCAGATCTTATAAATTATGGCACCAAAGCCTCTGACCGTGTGGGCCGTGATAAACAAAATCTGGTCTGTGCTTCTTATGAGCTTCGCTCCGAGGAAACATTTACTGTGTGTAAAATTGTCCAGGGGGTGGCTGGTTCATGTCTGCTGGAGGTTAGAGACGGCAGACATCTGGTGAAACTGTAGCCCACAGCTGTTGCTGGACTGACATCTCCTTGCTCTCAAATTTATCTCCCGCAACTGGGACACCTGCGTACGACATGCCAGCCGTGTCAGGGGCATATTTGCAAACTGTGAGGAGGTTGCTGGGGGCATGGAGGCTGACACCAGAAGCCTACAGGCTGCAGCTTCCTGCTACGAAGGCGGGTGAGGAGGGGGACGAGATACATTCTTCTCTCCTGTGCCGGAGGTCAGGCTGGGGGACAGTGAAATAAAAAGGCTTGTCTTTAAGCACGGCTCAGACTGACATTTTAACCTCACTCATAAACTCCTCCACTTGCCGAGGAAACAGGCCCTCAAGCCTCCTGAGGGCTACTGGCTCAGACCAGTGTGGTTAACATTCTTAAAGGATAATAACACTATTTTGACATGTGGCTCATGTGAGGTATGTTTTCACACTCGTTAACTGAACAGTCTTAATTTCATTTTAGGAACATTGGGCAATGCCAAAAAATGGGCCCTGAAATCCCTAGAAGTCAACTCCTGGAAACTGTAAACAAAAATTGTTTTTGGGTTGTAAAGTTTAGGCATTTTTAAAATATGTACATCAATATCACAGTTGTTTACAAAGTCATCCAAAGAAACCCTAGGATTTGGGGGAGCTGGTGCATATCTTCAGCATTCATTGGATTAGAAGGCAGGTACATCTTGGACAGAACAGTCCAGAGGCCCTTTCTGAGTCACCAAATACTGTACTCTAAAATGTTAATGTTTTGGGAGTGTGGAAGGAAAGTGAAATACCTGGAGTAAACCCAAAGAGGCACAAGGGAAAAAACTCAAACGTCAGCTGAAGCTGTCATCTTGGGTCTGGTGCTGGTTCTGCTCAGGATGGGCGATTGTGCAGAATGGAAGATTCAATGCAATGTGCTGGTTTCCATAAACAAACACTTTTTACTAAATGGCATTTGATAAAGTACTGTAAGTGTGTATATCTGCTGGAATAAGATTTAAATAAGGAATTCTTGGACTTTAATTTGTATTAATGATCTGGATGTTAATTTGGACTTGTTCATTTTATATAGATAGCACTCTGAGATGACCTTTGTTGTGAAATGGTGCATATAAATAAATTGTATTTGATTAAATTAAATTGAGGCAACAAAGCAGACAATCTTTGCAACTCTGCATCCTTCCATTCAATTTTATTTCTTAAAAATCTTACATTTTATTTATAAATTATCTCCCAAAGATTTTACAGTTTAATAAATTGGCAAACATATTTAAAAGTAACACACACATGCTCAGTAGATTGCAAATACATAGATTGGGTTTTGTCTTTGAAAACCTGGAAATTAAAATGAAAATCCTGAAACAAAACAAAAAAATAAATGGCTGTACCAAAAATCCATCCATTTTCTTCCGCTTATCCGAGGTTGGGTCACGGTGGTAGCAGCCTAAGTAAGGAGGCCCAGACTTCCCTTTCCCCAGCCACTTGGGCCAGCTCCTCCGGGGGAATCCCAAGGCGTTCCCAGGCCAACTGAAAAACATAGTCCCTCCAGCGTGTCCTGGGTCTTCCTCTGGGTCTCCTCCCAGTGGGACATGCCCGGAACACCTCACCAGGGAGGCGTCCAGGAGGCATCCTAACCAGATGTCCGAGCCACCTCAATTGGTTCATTTCGATGTGGAGAAGCAGCGGCTCTACTCTGTGTCCCTCCCAGATGACCGAGCTTCTCACCCTATCTCAAAGGAGAGCCAAGACACCCTGCGGCGAAAACTCATTTTGGCCGCCTGTATCCGTGATCTCGTTATTTCGGTCACAACCCAAAGCTCATGACCATAGATGAGGGTGGGAACGTAGATCGATTGGTAAATTGAGAGCTTCGCCTTTTGACTCAGCTCTCTCTTCACCACGACAGCGCCCGCTTCACTGCGGACGCTGCACCTATCCGCCTATCGATCTCATGCTCCTTTTTTCCCTCATTTGTGAACAAGATCCCAAGATACTTAAACTCCTCCACTTGGGGCAGGACCTCCTCCATGACCCAGAGAGGGCACTCTACCCTTTTCCGGCTCAAGACCATGGCCTCGGATTTGGAGGAACTGATCCTCATCCCGGCCACGTCACACTCGGCTGCGTACCGCTCCAGCGAAAGCTGTAGATCACGACCTGATGAAGCCAATAGGACCATATCATCTGCTAAAAACAGAGAAGCAATCCTAAGGCCATCAGAATGGATCCCCTCAACACCTTGGCTGTGCCTAGAAATTCTGTCCATGAAAGTTATGAACCTTGGCGGAGTCCAGCTCTCACTGGGAACGAGCTCGACTTACTGACGGCAATGCGGACCAAGCTCTGACACCGGTCGTACAGGGACCTAACAGCCCGTATCAAAGGGCCTGGTGCCCCATACTCCCAGAGTACCCCCTACATGGTTCCCCCAGGGACACGGTTGAAAGGCTTCTCCAAGTCTACAAAGCACATGTAGACTGGTTGGGCAAACTCCCACGTACCCTCCAGGACCCTGTTGAGGGTGTAGAGCTGATCCAGTGTTCCACAACAGGACGAAAACCGCACTGCTCCTCCTGAATCCGAGGTTCGACTATCCGACGGACCCTCCTCTCCAGAACCCCCGAATAGACCTTACCAGGGAGGCTTAAGAGTTTGATCCCCCCTGTAGTTGGAACACACTCTACGGTCCCCCTTTTTGAATAGGGGAACCACCACCCAAGTCTGTCAAACTAGGGGAACTGCCCCCGATGTCCACGCAATATTGCAGAGTCGCGTAAGCCAACAAAACCCCATAACATCCAGAGCCTTAAGGAACTCTGGGCAAATCTCATCCACCCCTGGGACCCTGCCACGGAGGAGCTTTTTAACCACCTTGGTGACCTCAGCACCAGAGATTGGAGAGCCCAATCCAAAGTCCCCAGGCTCTGCTTCCTCAATGGAAGACATACCGGTGGGATTGAGGTCTTCTAAGTATTCTGCCCACGACCCACGACATCCTGAGTTGAGGTCAGTAGCACACCAACCCTATTATACATACTGTTGGCGGCGTACCGCTCTCTCTGCCACCCCCCCACCCCGAGACGCTGGATGGTGGACCAGAATCAACTCGAAGCTGTGTGGAAGTCATTCTTCATGGCCTCTCCGAACTCCTCCCATGCCTGAGGTTTTGCCTCAGCAACCACCCGAACTGCATGCCGCTTAGACTGCCGGTACCCATCAGCTGCTTCCGGGGTCACACAAGCCAAAAAGGCTCAATAGCACTCCTTCTTCAGCCTGACAACATCCCTCACTGCTGGTGTCCACCACCGGGTTCAAGGGTTACCACCGCAACAGGCACAGACAACCTTGCGGCCACAGCTCCGATAAGCCGCCTTGACAATAGAGGTGCAGAACATGGTCCACTCCAACTCAATGTCCCCCACCTCCCCCGGAACATGTTCAAAGCTCTCCCGGAGGTGGGAGTTAAAGCTCGTCTCATGGGAGACTCGCCAGACATTCCCAGCAGACCCTCACAATACGTTTGGGTCTGCCAGGTCTGACCGGCATCCTCCCCCACCATCGGAGCCAACTCACCACCAGGTAGTGATCAATGGACAGCTCCGCCCCTCTCTTCACCCGAGTGTCCAAGACATGCGGCCGCAGACCAGATGAGATGACAACAAAGTCGATCATTGAACTACGGCCTAGGGTGTCCTGGTGCCAAGAGCACATATGGACACCCTTACGCTTGAACATAGTGTTCATTATGGACAATCCATGATGAGCACAGAAATCCAATAACATAACACCATTTGTGTTCAGATCAGGGGGGCCATTCCTCCCAACCGCACCCCTCCAGGTCTCACTGTCATTGCCCACGTGAGTGTTGAAGTCCCCAAGTAGAACAAGGGAGTCCTCAGGAGGCGCACTCTCCAATACCCCCTCCAAGGACTCCAAAAAAGGTGGGTAATCTGAGCTGCTGTTTTGCGCATAAGCACAAACAACAGTCAGAACCTGTCCCCCCACACGTAGGCGGAGGGAGGCTACCCTCTCGTTCACTGGGGTGAACCCAACGTACAGACACCGAGATGGGGGGCAACAAGTATGCCCACTCCTGCTCAGCACCTCTCACCAGGAGCAACTCCAGAGTGGAAAAGTGTCCAACCCCTCTCAAGGGAACTGGTTCCAGAGCCAGAGCCATGCGTTGAGGTGAGTCCGACTATTTCTAGCCGGAACCTCTCAACCTCACACACTAGCTCAGGCTCCTTCCCCACCAGAGAGGTGACATTCCACGTCCCAATAGCCAGCTTCTGTAACCAAGGATCAGACCGCCAGGGTCCCCGCCCTCGGCCACCACCTATCCCACATTGCACCCGACCCCTTTTGCCCCTCCCACATGTGGTGAGCCCATGGGAAGGGGGTCCCACCTTTCCTCTTCGGGCTGTGCCCGGCCGAGCTCCATGGGTAAAAGCCTAGCCACCAGGTGCTCGCCAGCATGCCCCTCCTCCAGGCCCGGCTCCAGAGTGGGGCCCCGGTGACCCATGTCCGGGTGAGGGAACATGGTTTCCATTTATTTTCCTCATCATAGGGGTCTCTGGGCTGCACTTGGTCTGGTCCCTCACCTAGGACCTGTCTGCCTTGGGTGACCCTACTAGGGGCATGAAGCCCCTGACAGCATAGCTCCTAGAATTATTGGGACACTCAAACCCCTCCACCATGATAAGGTGGCAGCCCAGGGAGGGGTGTACCAAAAATATTTGTGCAAATTTACAAACTCTAATAATGTGCAGTGGAGAGCATCCTGTGCTCCAGCATCAACGTGTGGCATGGATGCTGCACAGTTGCAGAGAGGAAAGCTCTACAGAGAGTGGTGAAGGCTGCACAGAAGTCTGTTGGAGTCAGTCTCCCCACCATCACAGACATTTACACCTCCAGATGCAGGAAGAGGGCCACCTGCATCATGAAAGACCCCACTCACCCAGCACACACACTTTTTGCCCCACTCCCCTCAGGAAGGAGGCTGAGGAGCATTAAGTGTAGAACCACTAGACTGAGGAACAGCTTCTACCCTGAGGCTGTTAGACTCATGAATAAATAACCAGAATAATCACTGCAAAATATCACATCATGTTGCTGCTGATCTGTTTCATGTTGCTGCTGATCTGTTTCATGTTGCTGTGTTCATTCGTGCCCATCTGCTCATACAGACTCATGTTCGTGCTGCTGTTTAGAGTGATGTTTTTCTATGATATTAGTGCTTAGTGTATTTTTAGTTTATGTTTTTCTTAGTTCATATCTTAGATGGTATTACTGTTCTTATTTTACATTTTATTGTGGATGTAACTGGGACCCTGTGTACATAATCTCGTTTCATCACATGTACCACATGTGGTGCGAATGACCATAAAGATTCTCTGACTCTGACTCTCTGACTCTAAATAAAAAACAATGTTGCCAGTATCATGTTAAAACAGCAGTTCTTCCTCTGATTTTATCCTCAAATGGTGTCCCTATTGAGTTTGTTGATTCCTATAAAGATTAAGATTAAGATTAAGATTTATTCTTCTTTCTGCTACCTTTCATTTTTTTATATTTTGTACATTATCATTTATGGGACTGTCTTGTATTGTTTCTTTTGTAAAAAAATGAACAAATTTAATAAACATAAACATAAACATTTGGGTATCTGGTCGATTCACATCTCTCTTTTAAACTCCACGTGGAAAACCTAGTAAAGAAACTGAAAGTTAAACTGGGTTTCTTTTTCAGAAACAGATCATGTCTAACACTGAATGCTAGGAAACATCATGTATCTGTGACTTTACTTCCCTCCATTGATTACGGTGACACTATCTACATGAACGCTCTTACCAAGCACCCTGCAGATGTTGGATGTTGTCTATCATGGTGCAACAAGATTCATATCTGCCTGTGATTATCGTACCCACCACTGCACCCTGTATTCACTGGTTAACTGGACATCATGTGTGTAGCATTCAATATATGTGTAGCACTTTGAGATTTTCAGTAATGAAAAGTGCGTTATAAATTGAATTAATTATTATTATTATTATTATCATTAACCTCACGCAGACTCTTCCACTGGTACATTTTCATCTTTAAATCACTTCTTGGTCTGCTGCCTTCATACATCTCCTCCTACATGTCTCTTTGTGAGTGCAGCTACAGCGTGCACTCTCAGGACATGATCACCTGCAGTGTTCCGTCAGTGAGAACTGAACTTGGCAAAAGGGCCTTTTCCTACTCCGCTCTAGCCTGGCCCTCGCCATTCCTACGCAGCTCCGCTCAATTCTCATTTCCCTTCACTGCTGGGTCTGGGACTTGTCCCATAGACAAGGATATCTCCGGTAGATTTTTGACCGGACCAATCAGAGAACAGAAGGCGGAGTTTTGAACGACGTCGACTGACGTCGTCATTCAAAATGGCTGCCGCCACGAAGGAATTTTCAATAAAACAAGGTAAAAAACTATTATTTCTCTGCTGATAAAAAATGTATTTCTTAGCTAACGTTATATCAGAAGTGTTCCTGAGCAATCAGAGAGCAGAAGGCGGAGTTTTGAACGACGTCGACTGACGTCGTCATTCAAAATGGCTGCCGCCACGAAGGAATTTTCAATAAAACAAGGTAAACTATTATTTCTCTGCTGATAAAAAATATATTTCTTAGCTGACGTTATATCAGAAGTGTTCCTGAGCTTAACAGTTCCTAAATCAATTCACGAAATGGTCAAATCTGCTGGATTTAAATAGTTTCGGTTTGACATTTTCCAAACAGCCTCGGGTGCGCTACGAAAATAAATGATAAAAAATCGAATTTTATCTCAAATGTTTCATCTAGGCCAACAGTCAGTAAATTAGAGACATATAATTACACACTGGTAGCAGAAAAAATATCCACCGAGTGGTTTCTGAGCTTTTTATCTGAATAGCCTGGACCTCGCCAGGCTAAACTAACAAAACTCCGCCTTCTGTTCTCTGATTGGTCCATTCAAAAATCTAACGGAGAAATCGCTGTCTATGGGAGAGATGCCAGACCCTAGTACAAAGCGAAGTGAAGGACATGGGTCTGGTATCAACCAGGCTAACTCCGCTCCTGTTTCCTGGAATATCTTACAAAAAGATCTGAAGCTCTCGACCTTGACTTCTCTAAATGGCTTTAAGAATCTGTTGGAATCCTGGCTAAAACCAATGCAGACGTGTTCCTGTTTTTGATTTTCTACATCTGCCTTATACTCTGTCTGTTTTGCTACTTTGATATCTTTGTTTTAACGCGTAAAAAAAACTGTATTTCTCTCTTATGATTGTCTATTGTTGATTGTCCAAGGAAAATATACGGTTGCTGTTGTCATCATTCTTTAGTTTGTAGACAGGTCTCTCTTGTAAATGAGTCCTCGAGGCTCAATGAGATTAACCTGCCTAAATAAAGGTTGAATGAAAAAAAAAAACCTGTAAACAGACAGTGTAATGCACTGTAGACAGCGCAGTGGCAATAAACAAACAAACAAAGAAACAAATAAGAGGGAAGCAATTTGCAATAATTGCAAAAATAAACAACAACTTTTCTGATGATAGATGAATGTAACAAGCGGTACACTGATGGTCCACGTCACTGACTGATTTGAACATTGAATGTTTGTAATTTGCATGATAAATGTTTTTTTGGTCTGGAATTGAACTGGAAATGCAAGTACTGGTACTGGTAAACATACATGCTTTTGGTGCAAGATATTCAAATGGGCAGAAGTTGTCGTTGGCAAACTGAATAGAGGGAGAAATGTTACCCACCACCACGGCACAATGGTGGAGCCAGGAGGGGACCAATGGTGATCTTGGCCACCATACATTAATCTTTGGCCACCCCCAATCTTTTGATAAACTACACTTTAAAGGAATGTAAAAACTAAAATACATAATTTCCTCAAAAGATTGGGGTGGTTTACATATAAATATGGTGGTAGCTATCACACCAAAATTAAAAGCGATCACATTTCTCCAGTTCTGGCCTCCCTGCACTGGCTCTCGGTTAACTTTCAAATTAATTTTAAAATTATTCTGTATGTTTTAAACCTAACAGTTCTGCCCCCTCTTATCTCACTGATCTGCTTCAGCCACATGTCCCACAGTGCTCTCTGAGGTCAGCAGACCACATACTTCTATTGGTTCCAGGAACCCGTTTTAAGCTCAAAGGTGACAGAACCTTCTCTGCTGCAGGTCCAAAACTGTAAAATGAGTTTCCATTATATGTCAGACAGGCTCCCTCGCTTACTGTTTTTGTCTCGTACATACTTTCATTCCCTGGCTTTCGATCCTATATAAGTTAATTTTAACTTCTCTGTATTTTATAATTTTAGTCATTTACTTTCTTATCTTTACCTCTGTGGATCTATATATTCTGTCCTGTGTCCTTTACTTGTTTGTTTTTGCTGCACAGCACTTTGGTTGGCCTTGCTACTGTTTTTAAGTGCTTTATAAATAAAATGGTACAGTGGTACAATGGAAGTTGTTTGCTTATTTTTAAAGTTGTTCAGCTTGTACTTTTTATAATGAACTAAAATTTATGGCAGCAACTATTTTTGATATTGACGTGGCAACCAAACTTTCTTAAATTAACTCTTTTTACGCCTAAATGTTACCACATACCAAAATGGAAGTTGATACCTCACTTACTTGTCAAGTTATCAAGCTTACAACATGCACAGATGGGCGGAGGGTATTTCCAGTTCCTTTTCTTTGCTCCTCAACACGTGACAAAAAGTTGATTGTTTCACTGTGTTGGCAAACAGAGAGAAAACTTTTGTTCTAACTCCAAAGTTACCAACATGATATTCAACATTAAGTCTAATGCTACACGTGTGAAACAGAAAATTGATTTAAAATAAAATTTAACTCAGCGAGCACAGATTGAACTCTGTTTTTCAAGGCAGCCAGACATTTCTATCATGGGTGTCACATTGCAGGCAGCTATGATGTGTATGTGGACCAAGAACTTGAATGTGGGTTTGGTGTGTACACGTCTGAGGTTCAGTACGGTCCCCATGCAGACACTTCTCATTCTAACCCCCCACCCCCGCCACATCCAACAGCTTGTCATCAGCGCTTAGTCCCACCACTGCTGATCCTGTGCCCAGCCTCTAATGTGGGCATCCTAAAACAAGAGCCTGGCTGACTGACATGGCAACACAGATTTGCTCTCATTTTCTGCCTGAAGTGCAAGAGATGACAGAGAATGTAGTCGTCACTTAACAGCGCTAGTCTGATGCTGAAAGCATACCCATATAGTGCTTTTCAGAATCTACATGCACAGACTGGAAATGTAACCCAGTGGGCAGATCGTCACTTAACATTTTATTTAAAAAACAACCACAACAATGCACTTTATTGTCCTCTGTCGTGGAGCAAAGAGGGGAACTGGAAACACACTCTACACGTGAGTGGTAATGCAGAGGCTAGAAAAGATGGGCCTGGGATTGGAAAGTCGCAGGTTCAACTCCCGGTACTGTCAACATCAAACTGTGGGTGGAAAAGGTGAAACACCACCACAC
>JBBPBX010013002.1:27420-53139 GCA_038048925.1 Garcialebias charrua
GGAGATGGTGCTGGACAGAGGGAACAAAAATGTCAGATTCCTGAGCAGGAAATAGAGGTGGTGAATACCCCAGGGAGGCTTCAAAGGGGGAAAGGCCTGTTGCTAAGGATGTTTGTGAGTTGTGTGCATATTCAACCTAGGGTAGATGTTGGCTCCAGGTGGGGTTGTTCTCAATTACACACCGTAAAGTAGCTTCCAGGTCTTGATTGCACCTTTCGGTTTGTCCGTTCGACTGGGCGTGGTATACTGAGGTCAAACTGGAGGTGGCTCCCAGGGCCTGGCAGAAAGCTTTCCATACTTGTGATATAAACTGGGGGCCTCTGTCTGAAATGATATCCTGGGGTATGCCATGTAGGCGAAAAACATGTTTGATAAGGATGTGTGTCGTCTCTGAAGCAGAAGAAAGCTTTACAAGAGGTATGAATAATAATAATAATAATGTCACATTTTTGTCATCTGTGTATGTTTCCATACAAGACGAAATTTGACTCTGCATTTAACCCAATCACCACCAGGTGGGGTAGTGGGCAGCTATAGAAAGCGCGCCGGGGAGCAATTGGGATGAGGTGTGCTGCTCAAACACACCACAAGTTATGCCGTGACTGGGGTTTGAACCTGGGTCCTTCGGGTCACAAGTTGGTTCCCCTGCCACTACACCATCTGAAGTGGGCGGCCTTGGAAAAGTGATCGATTATGGTACAGACAACAGAGTTACCTTCAGATACGGGCAGACCAGTGACGAAATCGAGTGCGATATGAGACCAAGGTCGTCCTGGTGTAGGTAGAGGAAGGAGTAGACCTGCCGAGGGTTGGTTATTGTTTTTGTTATGGGCACACGTGGAACATGCTGCCACGTACTCCTTGACCTCTCTGTCCATATTGAGCCACCAAAAATGTCTCTTCGTCAGGAGAAGCGTGCGTCTTGTACCTGGATGACAAGAAATCTTTGCAGAGTGAATCCAGTGCAAAACCTTACTTGTCATAGTAGCTGGGATGAAGAGTCTTCCGGGAGGGCCGGTGCCATGCCTCTCTTTTGAGCTTTGCAGATCTCTCTCTCCATGGCCCAAGTCATCACTCCCACTGTGCAGGATTGGGGAAGAATCCTTTGTGGAGTGCTAGATTCCTCTGTAGAGGAGAACTGGCGAGAAAGAGCATTGGGTTTGATATTACGGGTGTCATGAATGTATGAAATGGAAAAGTTGAACCTGCTAAAAAACAAATACCAACGAGCCTGGCGTGCATTAAGTCTCTTGGCCCCCTGAATGTAGGCCAAGTTCTTGTGATCAGTCCAAATAATAAATGGTAATTCTGCTCCTTCCAGCCAGTGTCTCCACTCTTCCAACGCCATCTTAATGGCTAACAATTCACGGTTGCCCACATCGTAGTTTCTCTCAGCAGGCGATAATTGTGGAATATCGGAGCAGCAGCAGCTCGTGTCTTTCCTCCACAACTTTCCTCTCCCTGCTTGGCTACTTTGTCTTTGTCTGCAGTTTTTCAGTGCTCGCTCAAACGCAAATTGAAGATGGATCTGGTTTCGTGGGCTATCAACTCTATTGATAAGATTTTTTCTACAAAACAATCAGGTCCGGGGGAACCTGCTTGCCCATCGCAGACACATCCAGCTGGATATATCATGGATTCCTAGGGGAGTGGAAGATGTTATGCCTGACTGTTCTGTCTGTCTAAGATATAGAAGATTTATTCATAATTGGATTTATGATAGCAGGTGCTCTGCTTTTTGGCTTGTGTGGAGTTCTCTTCTATTGGAAAATTAGGAAGACTTCTGCAGCGATCAACGCCCTGTCGAGGCTCCCTTCTCAAAACGAAAGTGTGATCCGGGCTGTGACCTCCATGAATCAGCTGCTTTATGAGTTGAACCGCAAAGTGGAGGCGGCCACTGAGGACCGCCGACCACCGGTAAGGTTTGGGACTCGTATGCGGCCAGGAGGGTCACATCTGGGAGAGGAGGACTCATAGCTCGGGTCGGTGAAAGCTTCCCATAATTTGGAGCATATTGGATTTTGGATACCCATCTGGACTCAAGGCTACAGGAAAGTACACTGTGAGCCTGACCTGAAGATAACTCATGCTATATCTAATCAGACTTCCCAAGCAGCCTTGGACAGACTGACTACAAATTTATCCTGAGTCTGAGCAACTGAGGACTGAATCTGTCACAACCCCCCTTTCCCTTCCCGGATAACTTTCTGTGTGCTCTCAGACAGATAAGGTTGGTTGGTCCTATCATCAGAACTGTGGCTAATCTGAACAGAGCTCATGGACTTAACTCATTGCTTCGATCTCAAATACAAATGTGATTTGTCTTAACTGTTGCTTGCTGGTAAAGTTTTTTGATAGCTCATATGGTGTTCTGAAATACAAAATGTGATATATCTTTTTTGTAATACCACTGATTACCCTCATGGTTCTCCCCTTTTTGTTTTCACACCTGTAACCTTCATCCCAATATGGATGAGAGAGGCCGCGCTGATAAGAAAAGCAGCAGCTTCACACACGTAGTCCCCTTCAGGATGACTGTGCATACATATTCACGTTGTACTAGTGCAAACTTGTGCAATGTCAATAAAGGTACTCTGACTCTGACTCTGACTGACTCTGATAATTGATGGGAGAAGAACGCACAGGGATGCATCTTACCATCCTCTGAAGATCTCTGATAGAGGATTGCTCCCACCCCAGTGTCCGATGCGTCTACCTCAACTATGAATTGTCGGTGGAAGTCAAGGTAAGACAAAATGGGGGCTGATGAGAAGAGCCGTTTTAACTCTTTAAAAGCATCCTTTGCTTCTTGGGACCAGATTAACGTTCGTACAGACGAGGTAAGTTGCATGAGAGGTGTAGCTACCTTACTGTAGTTCTTGATGAACCGCCGGTAGAAATTGAAAAACCTCAGGAAGCATTGCAGTTGTTTGCAGTCCTAAGGTGTTGGCCACTCTGCCACAGCTTTGATTTTTTTCTGGATCAGAACGAACCTGTGCTTTTTTCAAAAATAAAGCCCAGGAAAGTTATGGACGACATGTGAAACTCACATTTTTCCACCTTGACGAACAGTTGATTTTCCAATAGTCTCTGAAGGATGGCCTTGACATGGTTTGTGTGTTGGATGACATCCTTGGAGTAAATCAGAATGTCGTCAAGGTATACAAACACAAACACATTTAAAAAAATCTCTCAGGACGTTGTTAATGAGGGTTTGAAAAATGGCAGATGCATTGGTTAATCCAAAGGGCATAACAAGATATTCAAAATGTCCCAAAGGAGACTTAAATGCCGTTTTCCATTCATCCCCCTCCCGGATCCTCACCAAGTGATAAGCGTTACGCAAGTCCAACTTAGTGAATATAGTGGCATCCTGAAGTTGTTCATAAACTGAGTTGATCAATGGTAAGGGGTATTTGTTCTTTATGGTTATTTGATTTAACCCCCTAAAATCTATGCAGTGTCTCAGGATCTTGACTTTTTTAGTGACAAAGAAGAATCCTGCACCGACAGGTGAAATAGAGGGGCGTATGATGCCAGTCTTTAGTGATTCCTCTATGTATTGTCGCATAGTCTCCTTTTCTGGACCTGATAGGTTGTACAACCTGCTAGAGGGCAGAGGGACCCCTAGGAAGGAGATCTATGGGACAATCGTAGGGTCTGTGAGGTGGAAGAGAGATGGCCTTGTAGTAATATAGGAAGGGGTCAGTTTAATGACTTACCTATATTTTAGATGTATAAATTGGCAGGGTTTAGACTGACACAAAAATACATCATTAATTAAACGAGTTCTCTCTTTTTCAGCTTAATACCAATAATTCTATACCTTGACCAGATGTAATTCACAGGAAACGTTAAAATTATGTTGGCACAGCAGGACTGGACCATTTATTTAACAGAATTGTAAATTACATCACACATTTGTACATGATTGGTTGATTATTTTTCCTATAATTAACTTCAGCACAGATGAAATATAGGAACAACAGAACAGTGAAGGATGATATTTTACTCATTTCAATTCTGCAGGTACATTAACTTAGTTTCTGGCTTAGGAAGATGAAGGTTTAGGAGGAAGGAAAATGGAGGAAGAAAAGTTAAGAGTCAGGGAGTTATCTTGATGTGTTTAACCAGAAGCATGGCAGCTCTCCGGCTGAACTCGGCTACACGTTGGTACCCTTGGCAAAGCATTTGACGACTTGTTACCTCGTGAAGATGGTCAGTCTCCCTCGGTCCAGTTTGGTCAGTTCGTTTACCATTCTCAGCGTCTCCAGACGTGCGCCTTGACTCGAACCGAAAGTAACGGCAGCTCCTGGTGTTGTTTTCAAGATAAGACGTTCCTTAAAGGAATGTCAATAAAAGAGAGCTTTTTCAGCTGTTGAAGATGACTTATAACTTGGCATGTTATAAGTCTTTAACTGAATGACGTGGTCATTAGCGTGTTGACCAGACGATCATCAGTTCTTTGGGGAACCTCATCAGGGTTGAGGACCTCAGCAAACTCCTTAGAGAAAGTAAGATGTGAAGGTTTTAACTGAGACGTGACCCAGAAAATGTGTTCTTTCTGATTGGCCGAATGGCATCATAAGTTGATGTGAGGATGACATCAACATGTTGAAAGGGGGTCAAAAGATTAGTTTGTCAGAAAGATAAAGTGTTAGTTTCAGATGTCAGCATTTTATCATAAAACTGATTCCTTTGCTTTAACACTTTAACAAAATACTGTTGGTTTGATTAAAACAACGTCATTAAGCATCACATATGGGACCTATTAATGATAATAGCTTGATTATTAAATAGGACAAAAACAAAAGTCTTTGGGTGTCTAGATTGTCCTGAGCTCAAGCTAAAATGAATGAGATAAAGTGTTCCTTTTATCTTCACATGCAAGTTCGAGAGGAGAGGAGAAATCCTCCATGTACAACATTTTGAATTAAGCAGAGTATTTGATTTATCTGACATTAAAATGTACTGATGCTCTTACAAATAAAATTATTCATTTGATAACATTTGAATTAACAAAATTAAAAGAAGTCTCTGTGACCCGAGATTGCACCTTTGACACAGCAGTGAAACACAGTTTAACTCTCACAGAATAACACAGCTTAAAAGCACACATCATGAAAATGACAAAAGTTATTCTTTTGATCACATCAGCCTAAAATCAAAGATAGAAATAGTCTCTTATTGGTGACTATGTTATCAGATTATAGCTAAATGAATAATTTTGTAGTAAATGTCTTGCTTTACTGAGAGGTCAGTAAAGGTCATCACTGGACAGTTCAAAAACCTTAATTTGACCCTGGGTAGGTCCACTACATCTCCCCCCTTTTGGAAGCCATCGCCAGTCCTTGGGGATGGGGTCCAACACGAAAGGAAACCTTGAACTGTCTTTGATCTTGAAGTAATCCAGCAAGTGGAAAAAAAAAAATCAAAAATTATAATCCCATAAAGTTTTTGGAAATTCCATACTGTTCGTAGGTAATCCCATTGCGAAAAGCTTTTAATCCTTTGGAAAACAAAGTCTGTTAACTCTTGGAAAACAAAGTCTGTGATCCCTTGGAAAGCAAAGTCTTATAATCCACAGCGGTAATTCCACAGCAGTAAATCCCCAACGATTAGTTTTGTTGAATGATCAGCAACAATTGTTTTCATAATCAGCATGTAGAGGGGATCCCTCGATTTGACGCAGAGGAGGCGGCCCTTGGATGAAGGTTGAAGACCAAGCGTTGGAGCTGCAGGTCCCCACATCGATGGTTGGAGGCTGGTTGGTTTCCAGTCCGTGCCACTCTGGTTCTATGTGTCATGCATTTATGTGGTTTTTAAGGTGGGCTTATGATTGGGATTTTACATTAAGCCTTACCTATATGCACCTGGTATGTAAGCTATCATGGTTTAGATCAGCTACAATTACCAATTAAGGGGTGGATCAAATCTATAAATTAGGTATAGGGATCTGTACCTATAGAATTTTGGAGGGCTTCTGTAACGAAGGCCTCTAATTCCAAACTATTCCTCCATTCATTACTTAGTTTAGGTTAAACTAACATAAAATGAAATATAGTTTGATCTAAATGTCTGTTGTCTTTTAGACGAACGACGTAGGATTTGGTATTCCTAATAAATTTTGAAGTCTATGGCGAGACTCATCAAAATGAATAGACAATCTAGAATAGAAACGATCGAATCGGTTCAATTTAGAAATTGTGAGGTCAATATAGTTTATGGTACCTTGAGTAGCTTTAAACTACATTGACTCTTCGACGATTGAGATTTAACAAAACGAACTGCATGTTGGCATAGTTAAATCCATATCATTCATTAACCAATGTTAATACAAAACCTTTTTGGCTGGGAGTGTTCAGAACCAAACAAAATCTCAACTAATGACAACAGTAATGACTAAACAACACGGAAACAACGTTTCACTGCTTCGACACACTCTTGTCGTCAGATTCCAAAGTGCAACACACAAGAAAAACAGGTCTCAACTTTATGACCGAGGTCAAATTAAATCTCGTGGATTTAAACGGTTGTTAAGGTTAGTTTTTTGTTGTGGGTTTTAGGCTTAGCGTTTCTAAGTTCAAATTGGACAATGCGACTTATAGGGTGGGAAATATGGTAGTTTAAACCTGATTAGTTTATTTACTAACTTGTGTTTGGACGACCTTATTATCCCATGAAGTCGGTGAGTTTGTGAGATCTTTGTCTTTTGTGGAGTCATTGAACGCCTTGTAAGGTTTGATCTGATTTCGATGTACCCATTTAGCAATTGGCTCTTTGCGGCCTTTGCTGATTTTGATTTCGTAGACGACTGAGGACACTTTGTCTGTTATCAGATGAGGTCCAGTCCACCTGGGCATTAGTTTGCGGGCGAGAGTTCCGGTTTCGGACCCTCCTTTCCCGGTTGTGGGAGCGAACGTATAGTACCAGACCCTGTCTCCCACTTGGAGTTCATCGTGAGAGGCCTTCTGGTCATAGTACGCCTTACGTCCATCAGCCGATTTTTCCAGGTTTTTCTGGGCGAAAGCAAAAGTGTTTCTGAGGTGTACATTCAAATCTTTCATGTATTGTTGTGTAGTGTAGGCTGTTGCCATGGCGGCGTCGCCTGGTTGGTACAACAGGTGTAGAGGGAGAGTCATTTGTCGACCGGTCATCATCTCGAAGGGAGAGATGCCAGTTGATGTGTGTGGAGTGGCTCTTATGGCCATGAGGACCAGAGGGAGTTTCACGTCCCAGTCCTTGTGGTTTGCAGCCACGTATTTCTTCAAAATACTCACCACAGTTCTGTTTGCTCTCTCTACTTGGCCTGAAGCCTGTGGGTGGTAGCCGACATGAAAGTTGGCCTTGACGCCTAGCGTCTTCCACAGTTCTTTCATCACTTCACCTGTGAAGTGTGTACCTTGGTCTGAGTTCACCCGAAGGGGAAGTCCAAACCTTGAGAATATATGATTCATTAACAACATAGCAGTGGTTTGTGCTGTGTCGTTAGGAGCTGGTAGGCATTCTACCCATTTGGTGAATGCACAGGTTACCGTGAGAAAATATTTATTTCCTCTAGAGCTCTTAGTGAGTGGTCCAACCCAGTCGATCTGGAGGTCAGACCATGGGAATGCAATGCCTCTGCTTTGCAGTGGTGCTCTGTGAAGTGGTCTGGTTGGCTGAAACTGGCCACAGACCACGCACCCTTCAATGTAGTCCTTGACATCCTTCTTCATTCCAGGCCAATAGGCAATTTGTTTTAATGCCGTCAGCGTGGCTTTATCTCCTTTGTGTCCTGCGGACGGGAGATCATGGGCATGAACTAACATCACCCCCCTTTGGTCATGGGGAACCACGAACACAGGTGAGGACGTTGGTCCATGAGCGAAAGTTAAGATGCCCTTGATTAGTTTTAGCTGTTTGCGCAGCTGATAGAGGACCTTAAGGTCTGGATCGGAATCCAGGTCGTCTTTAGACGGACTATTTTTGTTCGGATCAGTCAGGTACAGTATCATGGAGTTGATAGCGGGATCCGACTTTTGTAGTTGGATGATGTCTGGGTCAGTCAGTGCGGGTCGTACAGAGACTGCGTTGTCAGCAGGTCTGGTTGCGGCCTGTGCACGTGTGACTGCCATAACTCTGACTGAAGGATGTGTTGGCAGAGTCTCGATTAACCAGGAGGGGTCGAAGGACCATAGAGGACCTTCGTCGGCTCCTTCTTTGGCTAAGGAATCTGCAATGTCATTGTAATGCTTGTCATCGCCTGGGACTCTAGAATGCCCCGGAACTTTCTTCCAGTAGATCTGTAAGTCATGTGATGTCACCAAGTGATCACACGCTATGAAAAGCTCTTTGTGTTTGACCACTTTTCTGTCGCTTGTTAGGAAACCGTTCTGTTTCCACACAGCGAGGTGACAAGCGAAACTCAAACGAGCATAGTTAGAGTCAGTGCAGATGACTAGCGTCTTGATGGAGCGTTCTACTACCATCTGGAGAGCTATTAGGATTCCTGCAATCTCAGCGTACTGAGAAGTCTGAGAGCCTAATCTGTAGCTGAAAGTAATCTGTTCTTGGTCTTGGAGGAGGACTCTTCCAACACCTGCTCTGCAGATGTTTGCTAAAAACCGGTGCTAGTTTATGATATGCATAGGGAATTTTGGAGAGATCAATCTCTTCCAGAACAGGCGGTAAGAATGACCTTGGAGAAATGGCGGAGCATAAACATTCAACTGAACAGGTTTCCCCCCACTTCTCAATTTGGTTCTCTCTCCAGTTAATTGTAGGGTTATGTTCCGTTAGCTAGGGATAATCCAAAATGAGTTGAATGTTTTCCTGATAATAGAGGTCCAAACGACGCTGGAGAGCCAGGAGGTTGTTGGGGAGACACAGCAGAGCAGAACTGGATAGACAGGCAGGTTAGACAGATCTTTCTCTTGTTTACTGGTTGAAGGATGTCGCTCAAATCACCCAGGGTAATCAATGCTCCAGGATGTCTGGCAGAGGTTTAAGTAGGGTGGAGATGCTGGTCGTTGATCAGGTGCAGGTGAGGTGATTAGATGCTTTTCAGCTGGAACTGGAGATGATAGAACACTGGGAACCCCACATGGTGGATAGGTTAAATGAAGAGAGCCAATTTCGCCGTTGTATGGGAACATACAACGATAACCATACATACACATTATTATTATTATTACTATTATTATTATTATTAATAGGCCTGTCACAACAAATTTTGCTGGGCGATTGTTTCAGAAATTATTGTGATAAACGATAATATTGTTTGAAATTTGACAATAATTAGTAATTATTGTCAAATTTAAGAATAAATGTTGGTTAATTTGTTTTGCATGTAGTACATGTTTTTTGGGCAGCACGGTGGCACAACTGGTAGAGCTGCTGCCTCTCAGCGAGAAGGTTGCCGGTTCAAATCCCGGTCCGGGGCCTTTCTGGGTGGAGTTTGCATGTTCTCCCCGTGCATGCGTGGGTTTCCTCCGGGTACTCCGGTTTCCTCCCACAGACCAAAAAACATGCTTGTTAGGCTGATTGGTGACTCTAAATTGACCCTAGGTGTGAGTGTGAGAGTGGATGGTTGTTTGGTGTGAGTGAGACAGGTCCCTCTTGTAAATGAGTCCCCGTGACTCAACGAGGCTAGCCTGTATAAATAAAGGTTGAATGAATGAATGAATGAATGAATGAATGTTTTTGACCACCGGATGACAGTATAAAACTGTTTGACTGAAGGATGTTTAATGAGGGAGCGAGCAACTGTCTCTTTAAGAAAAAATAAATAAAATGGGAGGGAGGCCCCTTGATGACATGGGATGTCTCTTTTCAGTTCTCAAAATGGCGGACGCTCTGTGTGGTTTGAGCTCTTTGGCATAGCATTTTTCACAGCATTTTTCACACAAAAGCTTTTAATAAAAAAACAGTAAACAAGTTCTCAGCTTCTTTTTGCAGAGAAAAACTTTTTACAAGAAGGCATGGGTTTCAACTGTTAATTTTGGAGCTTCGACAAGACAGAGGTTTTTTCTTAAGGTTGGCCTGTTAGCTTAGCTCGTAGCTTAACTTCTAAGCTTAGCTGCTTTTAACGATCCAAAAATGCGATTTTGGACGGTTAAAATGGATTTTAAAGAGAAAAGAGAAAGGGAAGTGTCAGTGAAGAGCACCGGAGTTGAGTCTTTTGTCGTCCAGTGTCAAGAGAGAGACACGAAGAAACGATAAAGCTGGTAAATGAAAGTGAGGTCGATAATTTTCATTTATCATGTGATTAATTGATTTATTGTTTATCGTGACAGGCCTACTTGGTAATCAATTAAGCACAAACATGGCTGGTTAATGATTTTCTTAAAAGGGACAAATATCATCCACTGAAATTGATTGTCCATTCCTGCAGAAAGACGTCTGTCCATTTTCCAATATTTTGTCCTCTTTGACTGATGTCATGGTTGAAGTAAACATGAGGGTAACCACCATATTGTGTCTTTAAACACGTACGGTGCCACCCAGATGTAAAGGATATATAGGAGGTCAATATTAATACTGACCTCTTTACCTTAATTAATTTACTTATTCAGATTGAATAGTAATTTCACGGATTCTTTTCTTTTTCCGTTTACCCAATATTTCTGTGATCTTTATGATGGATAAGTAAAACAGAAGCCATAGAGTGACAATGGAAACGTTAACTTAGTTTGGTATGCCAAAGACACTACCATTTATTTAAAATAAATCAACTAAAATTAACACCATTACACTTTGATTGACATGATTTCACTTTCTTGCAATTTAATACGTCAGCACATTTAAATTGTAACAACAGACATGAATACAGGATGTCATTATAATTAGTCTGTGGCTCAGTCTTAGCTTAAATATAGTTACCAGAGATTGAAATAAGGAGAGATTTAAGAGGGATAGGTTAAGAGAGGAAGTTATTTATCTTGAGTATAACCAGAAATGACACTTTCCATCCGACTTCTGCTAAATCCCAGGTACGTTTGTAAACAGCTCTTTACCTTTTGACGACAGCCCGGTAAGAGAAGACCTTGTAGCTTTTCAGAGGCACGGGGTCCTTGCGTGAACCAGTACATCTGAGCAGGTTATTCGTTTACCTTCCAACGTCTCCTGGTTTCGCGTTGGTCATCAGAAAATGCGTCAGCTCCTGGCCTCTGGCTCAAGATAACTTATTCCAGGAAGGAATAAACAAAGTTTGAGCTTACGCTCGGTTTGAAGTGGACTCATAACAACATGTTATTAGTCCTTAACTGAATGACGTGTCCTTAGCGTGTGACTGACGTTCATCCAGCTCTTTGGGACGACCTCAATGTCTTGAAGTTCCCAGCAAAACTCAACGTTCCAGCAAAAGCTTAGAACCTTAGTAGAAGATCTGAGATGAGAGAGACTTGTCTCTTCCCCATTGGTCCAAAAGAACCAGTCGAGCTGTTCACTTGTTGTTATTACGATTCAAGGTGAAATTCAGAGCAGAGAGAAATTGTTTAGGAAAAGTGTCTCAGTAAGGAGACTTTCAGACGCTAGTGAGAGTTTTAGCTGAAACTCAACAAAAACAACTTCTGAGAAAGGCAGTTTGACATATTATCTGAACTTTGACACCTTTTCATTTGTAGAAATGACACAGCATATACATATGTGATCATAAGACATATTGTAAATTACAACACTGTTCATGAATAAACACAAGTGATGCTCTGATTATATTTTGTATTAGAACAAAATCAAAGATAGAAATAGTCTCTTTTGAGTGAATCTGTCCTTTGATTCAAGCTAATAAAATAAATTGTGTTAAGTGTCAGATTACTGAAAGGTCAGTAAAGGTCATCTCTGGAACAGTTCAAAAATACACAGGTGTATCAGAGCGGACACGGTCATGCCCACTACATCTCCCCCCTTTTGGAAGCCATCGCCAGTCCTTGGGGATGGGGTCCAACACGAAAGGAAACCTTGAACTGTCTCTGATCTTGAAGTAATCCAGCAAGTGGAAAAGAAAAATCAAAAATTATAATCCCATAAAGTTTTTGGAAATTCCATACTGTTCGTAGGTAATCCCATTGCGGTAAGCTTTTAATCCTTTGGAAAACAAAGTCTTATAATCCACAGCGGTAATTCCACAGCAGTAATTCCATATCGATTAGAGTTGGTGATTTCGTCAGCAACAATTGTTTTTATAATCAGCATGTAGAGGGGATCCCTCGATTGACGCAGAGGAGGCGACCCTTGGATGAAGGTTGAAGACCAAGCGTTGGAGCTGCAGGTCCCCACATCGAAGGTTGTTGGCTGGTTGGCTTCCAGTCAGTGCCACTCTGGTTCTATGTGTCATGCAATTATGTGGTTTTTAGGTGGGCTTATGATTGGGATTTTACATTAGGCCCTACCTATATGCACCTGGTGTGTAAGCTATCATGATTTAGATCAGCTACAATTACCAATTAAGGGGTGGATCAATTCTGTAAAATTAGAAATAGGGATCTATACCTATAAAATTTTGGAGGGCTTCTGTAACGAAGGCCTCTAATTCCAAACTATTCCTCCATTCATTACTTAGTTTAGGTTAAACTAAAATAGAAAAATGAAATATAGTTTGATCTAAATGTCTGTTGTCTTTTAGACGAACGACGTAGGATTTGGTATTCCTAATAAATTTTGAAGTCTATGGCGAGACTCATCAAAATGAATAGATAATCTAGAATAGAAACGATCGAATCGGTTCAATTTAGAAATTGTGAGACCAGTGTAGTTTATTGTACCTTGAGTAGCTTTAAACTACATTGACTCTTCGACGATTGAGATTTAACAAAACGAACTGCATGTTGGCATAGTTAAATCCATATCATTCATTAACCAATGTTAATACAAAACCTTTTTGGCTGGGAGTGTTCAGAACCAAACAATATCTCAACTAATGACAACAGTAATGACTAAACAACAAGGAAACAACGTTTCACTGCTTCGACACACTCTTGTCGTCAGATTCCAAAATGCAACACACAAGAAAAACAGGTCTCAACTTTATGACCGAGGTCAAATTAAATCTCGTGGATTTAAACGGTTGTTAAGATTAGTTTTTGTTGTGGGTGTTAGACTTAGCGCTTCTAAGTTCAAGTTGGACAATGCGACTTATAGGGTGGAAAATACGGTAGTTTAAACCTGATTAGTTTATTTACTAACTTGTGTTTGGACGACCTTATTATCCCATGAAGTCGGTGAGTTTGTGAGATCTTTGTCTTTTGTGGAGTCATTGAACGCCTTGTAAGGTTTGATCTGATTTCGATGTACCCATTTAGCAATTGGCTCTTTGCGGCCTTTGCTGATTTTGATTTCGTAGACGACTGAGGACACTTTGTCTGTTATCAGATGAGGTCCAGTCCACCTGGGCATTAGTTTGCGGGCGAGAGTTCCGGTCTCGGACCCTCCTTTCCCGGTTGCTGGGGCGAACGTATAGTACCAGACTCTGTCTCCCACTTGGAGTTCATTGTGAGAGGCCTTCTGGTCGTAGTACGCCTTACGTCCTTCAGCGGATTTTTCCAGGTTTTTCTGGGCGAAAGCAAAAGTGTTTCTGAGGTGTACATTCAAATCTTTCATGTATTGTTGTGTAGTGTAGGCTGTCGCCATGGCGGCGTCGCCTGGTTGGTACAACAGGTGTAGAGGGAGAGTCATTTGTCGACCGGTCATCATCTCGAAGGGAGAGATGCCAGTTGATGTGTGTGGAGTGGCTCTTATGGCCATGAGGACCAGAGGGAGTTTCACGTCCCAGTCCTTGTGGTTTGCAGCCACGTATTTCTTCAAAATACTCACCACAGTTCTGTTTGCTCTCTCTACTTGGCCTGAAGCCTGTGGGTGGTAGCCGACATGAAAGTTGGCCTTGACGCCTAGCGTCTTCCACAGTTCTTTCATCACTTCACCTGTGAAGTGTGTACCTTGGTCTGAGTTCACCCTAAGGGGAAGTCCAAACCTTGAGAATATATGATTCATTAACAACATAGCAGTGGTTTGTGCTGTGTCGTTAGGAGCTGGTAGGCATTCTACCCATTTGGTAAATGCACAGGTTACCGTGAGAAAATATTTATTTCCTCTAGAGCTCTTAGTGAGTGGTCCAACCCAGTCGATCTGGAGGTCAGACCATGGGAATGCAATGCCTCTGCTTTGCAGTGGTGCTCTGTGAAGTGGTCTGGTTGGCTGAAACTGGCCACAGACCACGCACCCTTCAATGTAGTCCTTGACATCCTTTTTCATTCCAGGCCAATAGGCAATTTGTTTTAATGCCGTCAGCGTGGCTTTATCTCCTTTGTGTCCTGCGGACGGGAGATCATGGGCATGAACTAACATCACCCCCCTTTGGTCATGGGGAACCACGAACACAGGTGAGGACGTTGGTCCATGAGCGAAAGTTAGGATGCCTTTGATTAGTTTTAGCTGTTTGCGCAGCTGGTAAAGGACTTTAAGGTCTGGATCGGAATCCAGTTCGTCTTTAGACGGAGTGTTTTTGTCTGGATCAGTCAGGTACAGTATCATGGAGTTGATAGCAGGATCCGACTTCTGTAGTTGGATGATGTCTGGGTCAGTCAGTGCGGGTCGTACAGAGACTGCGTTGTCAGCAGGTCTGGCTGCGGCCTGTGCACGTGTGACTGCCATAACCCTGACTGTAGGTTGTATTGACAGAGTCTTGATTAACCAGGAGGGGTCGAAGGACCATAGAGGACCTTCGTCGGCTCCTTCTTTGGCTAAGGAATCTGCAATGTCATTGTAGTGCTTGTCATCGCCTGGGACTCTAGAATGTCCTGGAACTTTCTTCCAGTAGATCTGTAAGTCGTGTGATGTCACCAAGTGATCACACGCTATGAAAAGCTCTTTGTGTTTGACCACCTTTCTGTCGCTTGTTAGGAAACCGTTCTGTTTCCACACAGCGAGGTGACAAGCGAAACTTAAACGAGCATAGTTAGAGTCAGTGCAGATGACTAGCGTCTTGATGGAGCGTTCTACTACCATCTGGAGAGCTATTAGGATTCCTGCAATCTCAGCGTACTGAGAAGTCTGAGAGCCTAATTTGTAGCTGAAAGTTATCTGTTCTTGGTCTTGGAGGAGGACCCCTCCAACACCTGCTCTGCAGATTTTGTCGCGGAGGAATGAAGATCCATCCACGTACAATGTTGTCATATCTTTGCAGATATTGTCATCAAAGAAGTGGTGATTCGGGTCTTCAGTTACTGGGGGTTTTACCTCAACCGGCGGCTGGGTGGCTGGTACATCTTGTGTACACTTCTGGCAGATTGCCAAGTCCGTCCCCAGATGAGACTTCTTGTTTTGACCATAACGTATGTCTAGGTTAAAACTTTGAAGCGCCATGAGCCACGTTGCAACACGTGAGTTTGTCACCACACCATCTCTGATGCGTTCACTGTTAAGAAAAGTCACTGGCTGGTGTTGTGTTTCCACAATGATTTTCTGTCCACCAATGTAGCTGGAGAAATGTTTAACTGCCCACACTGTGGTCAGTAAAGCTTTCTCACAGTCTGAGAATCTCAACTCGGGGCCTGCCATCGTTTTGCTGGCGTAGGCTACTACACGTTTGTCTCTGTCGTGTATTTGGTACAGACCTGCACTTATGCAATGAGCTGAGAAGCCCACTTCCAAGTAAAACTCTTTGTTGTAGTCTGGGTAGACTAAACATGGGGCTGACTTGATCCTGTTTATAAGAGCGTCCATTGCCTGCTGCTGTTTGTCAGTCCAGACAAATGGAACGTCTTTCTTAGGAGTTCAGTCAGTGGTTTCGCAAGGTCCGCATAGTTTTCTATGAATTGGTTCAAGTAGTTACACACGCCCAGAAAACTTTGTAGTTCTTTGAGATTGGTGGGGACTTTGAGATTGTCGAGGCCTTGGGTGCGAGTCAGCTGTGGTTGTACTCCGTCTGGACCTACAAGTAGGCCAACGTAGTCCACCTTGGTTCTGCACCATTGGCATTTTGACAGTGATATCTTAGCACCAGCAGTTGTTAGTTGATTCAGAACGTGGTCGATCTCAGCCAAATGTGAGTCCAGTGTTGGCTGCCTCAAAAGGACATTGCCCACGTAAATCAGTGTCCCACGCTCGTGGGCGTCTGGACATGCTCTGTTTAAGAAGATGTTGAACTCAGCAGGTGAGTTAGCGTAGCCAAAGGGACACCTGTTAAAGGTGTACTGACGGCCACCAAAAGTGAAAGCTAGTTTATATTGGTCCTCGTCGCGCACAGGGATGGTCCAAAAACCAGAGGCGACGTCAAGGGTCGAAAAGTACTTACCATTGGTGACCTTGGGCAATTCCTGTTGGAGCTGCATCATAGGCCATCTGGATAAGGGAACTTGTTTGTTTAGCTTTCTGTAGTCTACAGTGAGTCTCCACTTACCATTTGGTTTTAACACCGGCCATAAAGACGCAGAGTAAGTGCTGTTACAGTATCGGATGATACCTTTCTCTAACAGGTCATCAACGATTTACCTGATAGGTTGATGTGCTGCCAGAGGAATCTTGTATTGTCTGACAAATGCAGGTGGAGCATTAGGCGGGGTTGGAATGCTCACTGTGTGGAGCGTGGTCAACCCACAATCCATCGAGTCAGTTGAGAATGATTTCTCATATTTTAGAAGAACTTTGCGAAGTTTGTCCCTTTCTTCATCAGTTTTCAGGGCGTCGGCTTGGGCGACCACCTGGTCAATCTGTGAAGCAATTGAGAGGGGTTCTTGTTCTTTGGGGAGCTCCAGTGAGTCCCCTTCAGTGTCGTAAAACCTGTAAGTTTGAGGGCCTAGACTGTCTCCTTTGTTGAAACCGAACCTGTGGACAGTGTCCTGGTCGGACTCAGTGGGGGAGAAAAGAGCTATGGCCTGTGTTGGTTTCGTGAACAAGACTTGCCCCGTGTGTTGACTTGGGATCAAGTTTTCTGGGAGTCCTCCCAGAAATGGAATGCTTAGCTCAAAATCATGAAAATCAGTAGAGATCAACCATCCTAGCTGTGTGTGTTTTGGGATCAGTACCTCTTCTGTGCTTGTGTTGCACACAGCAACAGTCGTGGTTCTGCAGTCGAGGGTCACTTGGCATGTGGCCTCCATGGACAGTCCTAAGTTGAAAAACATAGGAGATGGTTGAAAGTATGCCTGTTTTGTGCTAATAGCTTGTCCTTTCATGATGTGAATCATCACCGGCTTGTTCATAACCTGAGGTGGTACCGCAGTGTTATGGCTGTTAGCAACCTGGCAGACCTCTGGTATGGTCTGTCCAGCCTTAAGGTTCTCTGTGGTTAGCACAGGAGAGTCCTTCGTGGCTGTGTCTAGTGACCACAGTACATTGTTGTTGATGTCCACTCGGACACCTAATCTTACCAAAATGTCGGAGCCTATGTAGGTTGCATGTGGTAAGTTCGGGACCACGAGGAACGGGTGATCCAGTTCTCGTTGGTTCCAGATTAGTTTCAGGTCAATGATCCCTTTTGCGGTCATTACCTGTTTATCGTTGGGGTCTAACGAAAAGCGGAAAGCTTTTTTGTTCATTCCTAGACCCAACTGTTTTTTAACCAAGGTTCCATAGAAAGCTTGGCTGATCGCTGATTTCTCCGTCCAAGGGGACAGAACAGCATCATCGGTGTGGGATCCTTGGATCTCAACACCTTTGACTACCTGTGGTAGGTAGTGTTCAGTGAGTGCTGACTGTTTCAGCTCGCAGAGGAGGCTCTCTTGTTGGGCCTTTTCTGCCTCACCTGTTGCTGAAGGTTCACTTACCGGGATTGTGCTCTCGTTTGAGGATCCCTTTGTGCCTTCCGCGGTACCTGCTGTTAGACAGTCAGTGTCACCTTGTGTAGGCATATCGATCGGCAGTGGTTGGCTCACTCTGGTCCACATTGTCTGATCGCCATAATCTATAATCGCGTCGAAGCGGTTTATAAAGTCTTGGCCGACCAAAAATGGGAATGAGTCAACGGCGGACACGTGTACCGGGTGGTATAGCGTCGTTTCACCAATCTGCATGTGAACCATGGCTATAGCTGTTAGGGTTGTTCTCGTCTCTGAGAGTCCCTGCAATACTACAGCACATTCTTTGAGGGGTATTTCCCTGTCAACACCGTTAGCGGCTATCCGTAGCTCCTTCAACAGTGTGGGTGACATAATGGTTATGTCGGCCCCACCGTCCAGGAGGGCCTCTTCTGTGAGGACCCCTTCTAATGTGATTGACAGGTAAGCTTTCTTAGCGGGCCCCTTCCTGATAATGTTACACAGGAACCTATCAGGTTTTTCGACGTTTGTTACGTCTACCATTGTCTGTGTGATTTTCATTCATCTGTACTGGTAGTGCAGTCACACATGGGTCTGAGTGTTTGGTCTGTGACGAGTCATTGTCTTTGGTGAGTGAGCTTTCCCCCCCTTTTTCTGATGAGGGGCTCTCGGACTCTGTAACAATGATGTCATGGTTACAGTCAACGTCTTGTTGACTGTCTGTACCCTGATTGTCAGCATCCTGACCATCAGTATCTTGGTGACTGTCAGCCATTGTGGCATTGTTGTTATTTGTGTGCTCTGAGTTACTATCAATGATAGTGCTACACATTACTCCAGGTTTGTTTTCCTTGTTTGTTTTTTTCAAACTTTCTAACAACCGACGTATGTTCTCCATCTCTTCTGAGGACAGAGGTTTAGGGCCTTTTTTCTGGAACTTCTGTGGGTTTTTCCTCACCCCGGACTGTTCAGTCTGAGGTGCAGGAGCTGGCGCATTGCTCGGGGGTCCCCTCTGGGACCACCCTCTTTCATATGAGTCTCCTTGGGACCCATATTTCTTTTTCTTTTGGAATGCCCCCCTTTTTTGATGATGGGGTTCGTCCTCTTGATGCGGCCTGCACCACTTAGGGTCTCTGGACCCCTTTTGGTCTTTGTTCCAGCGGACACCTTCATTTTGCGGTCTGTTAGGTTGGAAATTTTGTTTTTCCTCGCCTTCCTTAAAAGAGTGAGCTGGCGCTCTTGCTCCTTCAAGTTCTAGCGTTTGGTATCTGACCTTTTCACCTGGATACACTTCTACGGGTTTCTTGTGTCGCTTGTATGTTTCAAAAACACGTATAGCGCACTCCTTTAATTCACGCATGGTTTTTTCTTTGTAGTTGGCCATGAGGTTGGCCGTTGAACCAATCTCTGAATATAGATTGTTCATAAAAAGAAACTTAAAATCACGTTCATCCTCCATACCTGGCTCATTCCTATCACCAAAAAAGGCTTCGAAAAGTCTGTCATAATATGGGATTGGATGTTCATTCTGCCCCTGAGTGATTTTCAATGCGGCTTGGTAGCCAACGTCTCCCATGCGAGGAGCATATTCTTGCAGTAGAGTTTCGCAGAAAAGTTTGTAATCCTTCAAAATGGCGACTGGTTGACGCGCAATGAAGTGCTGCACTTTTCTGCTTGAGGTGAGTTTGATTAAACCAACTTTATCGTCGACCGTAGCGTTCGGATAGCATGCCAGTTTAAACTCAATGTCTTTCAGATAGGTATCGGTTTCAGTTGAACCATATTGCCCTGGCTCAAAACGTTGAACGAACTGGGAAATTTTATGGAGTCGTTCTATTGGGACAGCGAATTGAGAGCCATTGATAGTGATATACCCACCCATCTGCGCACCAGGTACACCTGTTGACATGGGGTACGTAGGTACCTGCCATTGGGTTATCCCAGCAAATGTCTGTTGAGGTGGGGGTGGTGGCGGAGGGAGTAGTGCATCGGGCATGGGCGGGGGCGGTGGAGGAGGGAGTGGGTCATCAGGTATGGGAGGGGGCGGCGGAGGTGGTGGATTCTCAAGGTGTTTACTCATGAGATCCAAACATTTTCTCTCTTCTTCAAAGAGTTTGTTCATTGCTGATGCACGCTCTATTCTACAACTGTTCAGTTGGACTCTTAACCCATCATTTTCACGTTGTAACATCATGTGCTGTTCTTGTGATTTTCTATAATCATCTTGCAGCCTTGTGTACCGTAGTGATAATGATTCCAGGGTGTCCGTGCATTTGTCCAGCGCGTCTCGAGCCTCCCCACAATCTGCCTGAAGCGACTTGTACTGATGGTAATACTTATCCTTCTCCACCACACATTTGTTCAAATCATCTTGTCCATCCATCCATCCATTTTCTTCCGCTTATCCGGGGTCGGGTCGCGGGGGTAGCAGCCTAAGTAGGGAGGCCCAGACTTCCCTCTCCCCAGCCACTTGGAGCAGCTCCTCCGGGGGAATCCCAAGGCGTTCCCAGGCCAGCCGAGAAACATAGTCCCTCCAGCGTATCCTGGGTCTTCCTCTGGGTCTCCTCCCGGTGGGACATGCCCGGAACACCTCACCAGGGAGGCGTCCAGGAGGCATCCTAACCAGATGCCCGAGCCACCTCAACTGGCTCCTCTCGATGTGGAGAAGCAGCGGCTCTACTCCGAGTCCCTCCCGGATGACTGAGCTTCTCACCCTATCTCTAATGCCTCCTACCCACCGCACAACTGCAAACGCTCCTGCCGTCCCCTTTTTGCCGCTGGTCACGGTCCCACTGAACCACTGAACACCGTCTGATGACGTACACTAGGGGGTAGCAGAGGGAGGGGTCTCTGGCTTGTTTTCCGGGTTCAGTTGTTGTTTTAACTGCACCTCCGACGGTCTTCGATGAGATTAAAACTTTTTTTTATGTTTGGGGTGATCTACACTGGAGAGTACAGCAGCCTGTCAGCAGCAACTGTAAAAATGCCACGTTTCTTACCGGAGTTTGGGTCCAATTCCTGGAGGCTGGATCCGGTGAGTTTAAAAAGTCCGAAAAAAGTCCCGTTGTGGTTGTGTAATCAGATAGCGAGGCTCTCCCGACTGTTTGCCGGATGCGTCGAGCCGCCAGAGATCAACATTTGGGACGTCTGCGGCTCGACGGCGACGCGCGCGTGCGTGTGCAGGCTGCCGTCGCGCCGCTTCGATCACTCGAATCTCGCCGCTTCCTTGTTCGCCGTGACTCCACGCGTCTCCTCCATAGACTTTGAATGTAAACCGGTGTTATCCGGCCGCTTCGGCCGCTCGACAAAGGGGGCAGTGGGTAGGAGGCATAAGGGAGAGTCCAGACACCCTGCGGAGAAAACTCATTTCAGCCGCTTGTATCCGAGATCTTGTTCTTTCGGTCATAACCCAAAGCTCATGACCATAGATGAGGGTGGGAACGTAGATCGATCGGTAAATTGAGAGCTTTGCCTTTTGACTCAGCTCTCTCTTCACCACGACAGACCGGTACAGCGCCCGCTTCACTGCGGACGCTGCACCTATCCGCCTATCGATCTCACGCTCCAGTTTTCCCTCATTCGTGAACAAGACCCCGAGATACTTAAACTCCTCCACTTGGGGCAGGACCTCCTCCCCGACCCGGAGAAGGCATGCTACCCTTTTCCGGCTCAAGACCATGGCCTCGGATTTGGAGGAACTGATCCTCATCCCGGCCGCATCACATTCAGCTGCAAACCGCTCCAGCGAAAGCTGTAGATCACGAACTGATGAAGCCAATAGGACCACATCATCTGCAAAAAACAGAGAAGCGATTCTAAGGCCACCAAAACGGATCCTCTCAACACCTTGGCTGCGCCTAGAAATTCTGTCCATAAAAGTTATGAACAGAATCGGTGACAAAGGGCAACCTTGGCGGAGTCCAACTCTCACCGGAAACGAGCCTGACTTACTGCCAGCGATGCGGACCAAGCTCTGACACCGGTCGTACAGGGACCTAACAGCCCATATCAAAGGGCCTGGTACCCCATACTCCCGGAGTACCCGCCACAGAACCCCCCGAGGGACGCGGTCGAATGCCTTTTCCAAGTCTACAAAGCACATGTAAACTGGTTGGGCAAACTCCCACGCACCCTCCAGGACCCTGCTGAGGGTGTAGAGCTGGTCTAGTGTTCCACGACCAGGACGAAAACCACACTGCTCCTCCTGAATCCGAGGTTCGACTATCCGACGGACCCTCCTCTCCAGAACCCCTGAATAGACCTTACCAGGGAGGCTTAAGAGTGTGATCCCTCTATAGTTGGAACACACCCTACGGTCCCCCTTTTTGAATAGGGGAACCACCACCCCAGTCTGCCAATCCAAGGGAACTGCCCCCGATGTCCACGCGATATTGCAGAGTCGCGTAAGCCAACACAACCCCACAACATCCAGAGCCCTAAGGAACTCAGGACGAATCTCATCCACCCCGGAGCCTTGCCACCGCGGAGCTTTTTAACCACCTCGGCGACCTCAGCACCAGAGATTGGAGAGCCCGACCCAAAGTCCCCAGGCTCCGCTTCCTCAGTGGAATCATCTTGTGATTGTTCAAAATCCCTTTTTAACACCGTGCATTCTTCGTAGAGACTACGCGTTTGTTCAGCGCTGTCAATACTCGACTGTGTTAAACTCCTTACCTCCTGCTATAAAGTGGCAATCTCTATTTGTGCTGTTAAACATTATGTAGAGACAGCCTGGCGTGCAACAGTTTCAAAGTCTAGCTTGGCCTTTAACAGAAGGCTTAATTTAGCCAAACGTTTGTCTCTGTCTGCTTTCTTTTCACCCGTTGTGGTTCCAGCTGTTACAATTTTTAATGCTCTGTCCACATCTGTTTCCTCCATCAACTGTGTCTCTTCATGGTAATTTGTGATGGACCCTGTGAGTGAATATAAGGCACGTTCGATCCAATCTGCTTTGGTCGGGTCGTAGCCTTCAGTTGGCACAGGTTGCCCTGTATCAGTGGTGTCAGGGGTCTCACCCTCTGTGCCTGCCATCTTTTATCTGGATTTTCTGTGAAAATCAAAATAAAAGATGCTCTGTATTCGTTACTCTAAACTTTTCACTATTTGAAATAAACAGGAAAGTTTAAATGTGCACAGGATAACTGTGGAAGATTTTGTCATAGAGAAGGAAGAGAAAGAAAAAAGTTGCAGTTATCTGGAGTGAAAACTGTACTTTTGTTTGTTATTTTAAATTCTTTTGTATTTAAAATAAGCAAAAATGTTTGTCTGTACCTCTGTTATTCTAATTTTTTTTTAAATAAACAGGAGTTATTGTTTGTGTACAGAACAATTTTAAAGCTGGTAATTCACCATATAAATGCTGACTTTTTATGATGTTTTTGAGAAAACTCATCTGTTAATGTCTTTTAACCAACAGGGGGCAGCTTAAAGTCTTAATGTTATCACGAGGCGACTGATTTTTCTATTCAGCATTTAAATAAAAACAACCTTTTAGAAGTAGTTTCTAGTGTGTCTGTGATTAGTGCTCGAACCACGTTCTTGTCAGAGACAAATCTATGTTGTTAGACAGTTTAGATGGCTTCAAATTAGTTTTTAAACTTTTAGTGAAATCTCAGTTTGCCTTGTGTGTGTGAACTGTCACTTAAAGTGCCGTACCTGGAAATACGACAAAAAATAGGCGGGTCGACGCAGCGCGTCACCAGCTTCCGTACTTGAGCGAGGCGGAGCTCGCTATACAGATACGTGACGTCAACCAATCAATCACAGCGCTTGTAGTTCTATTCCCAAGCATTCATGGTGAATGTAGTTTTCTTACCTTCGACCAATGCAGTGCCGGAAATGACGACAAAGTGGGCTGGTCGCAACGGCGTGCGTCCCCACTTCAGTGAATCAGCACTCGCTACGAGAGTGATTGACAGCTCACAGCTCTCGTTTTATCCAATCACAGCTCATAAACAACATGTAAAGACACGTAGCCTTTAACGTTACCCTAGCACAACAGAACGCAACTTTTACAGACCCTCAAACAACTCAAACGCTTCAAATTAACTTCCCAAAATTCTGAAACATGGCAATCACAATTAAAACAGGCACAACTTAGCTACGCTTAGTAGCAGAGCACTTTAACTGTAACACAACACGGACTCACTCGGAGCTACGTCAAGATCGGTTCCGTCCACTTTTAAGGAGCAGAATTCGGGTTTCACGAACCACTATCCGACACGTTCTAACAGTAATATGCTTTTTCGACCCGCTCTAACATGTAAAATACCAGCATAGCAATCCTGTAGATGTTAATAATAGCTTTTCAGGCAGTTTGACTCGGCGGTCAACAAAGCTTTGTACAGCAGCTTGTACATGAACTGGACCGAACTGAACAGAACTCCCACAGACCACGGGCTGACAAAACCTCACCTGAATGCTTCCAACAGCGTGTTAAAGAGTTGAACAATAATAATCTCTCAGTTTCAAATGATAAAACATGCAGAATCTGCCTGTCTTGAACACCTCACCCAAAAATTATCACCTTCAGAGTCCAAAAATTGGAATAATCATGCCAAAATAACGTTTCAAGTTCATGATGGATCACAGATTTATCAATAAACTTTCAGAAAACACGTACGGCCACAAGATGTAAAGGATATTAGGAGGTCAATATTACTACTGACCTCTTTACCTTAATTAATTTACTTATTCAGATTGAATAGTAATTTCACGGATTCTTTTCTTTTTCCGTTTACCCAATATTTCTGTGATCTATATGATGGATAAATAAATAGAGCCATTAAGTGACAGAGAACGTTGACTTTAGTTTGGTATGTCAAAGACACAACCATTTATTTAAAATAAATCAACTAAAATCAACATCATTACACTTGATTGACAGATTTCATCTTTTTTCAGTTTAACACGCATCAGCACACAGTACTACCAAAGCTTTTGTCATTTGACATTCTACCTAGACTTCCCATGGGAGTTTGTCAAATGACAACTTGAATTAGCATTTTTGAAGCCATTGGTATGTATATGAGGCCATTCTGTTGGCGTGGAGGATGCCTTGGGGGCATTTTGTATCAAACTAGCTAATTAGGTGAGGCGGCCATTTTGAATCAAACAAGCTTATTAGGTGAGGCGGCCATTTTGAATCAAACAAGCTTATTAGGAGGCCTTGGGGGCATTTTGTATCAAACTAGCTAATTAGGTGAGGTGGCCATTTTGAATCAAACAAGCTTATTACGTGAGGTGGCCATTTTGAATCAAACATGGTCATTAGGTGAGATGGCCATTTTGAATCAAACAAGCTCATAAGGTGAGGCGGCCATTTTGAATCAAACAAGCTCATTAGGTGAGGCTGGCCATTTTGAATCAAACAAGCTCATTAGGTGAGGTGGCCAATTTGAATCAAACATACTCATTAGGTGAGGTGGCCATTTTGAATAAAACAAGCTCATTAGGTGAGGCGGCCATTTTGAATAAAACAAGCTCATTAGGTGAGGTGGCCATTTTGAATCAAACATGGTCATTAGGTGAGGCGGCCATTTTGAATCAAACAAGCTCATAAGGTGAGGCGGCCATTTTGAATCAAACAAGCTCATTAGGTGAGGTGGCCATTTTGAATCAAACAAGCTCATTAGGTGAGGTGGCCATTTTGAATCAAACAAGCTCATTAGGTGAGGTGGCCATTTTGAATAAAACAAGCTCATTAGGTGAGGTGGCCATTTTGAATAAAACAAGCTCATTAGGTGAGGCGGCCATTTTGAATAAAACAAGCTCATTAGGTGAGGCGGCCATTTTGAATCAAACAAGCTCATTAGGTCAGGCGGCCATTTTGAATCAAACATGGTCATTAGGTGAGGCGGCCATTTTGAATCAAACAAGCTCATAAGGTGAGGCGGCCATTTTGGATCAAACAAGCTCATTAGGTGAGGCGACCATTTTGGATCAAACAGGCTACAAACTAGCTTGTATCAAACTAGCTTGTATCACA
>JBBPBX010013003.1:13913-53138 GCA_038048925.1 Garcialebias charrua
ACATACATACATACATACATACATACATACATACATACATATATATATATATATATACCGGTAAGCTCCTCCCACACACCCCGCCGCCACACCGCCGCAGTTTCGCGTTTTCGCGTTGGTCTGGACACCACTGTGGGTCCAGTGCGTCCACTTGCGTGCGTGACAAGCTTTTTTGAAGTTTAAACGCTGTTAGGTGTGGACGTACCATAACATTATAGAATACAGACCAGTTAAAATCAGTTCACCTAGTCCTAGAGTCACAAACCAAAGTGAGTTTTTAAAAGAGACTTAAAAACAGTGAGAGAAGGAGCCTGCCTGACCTGCAGTGGTGACTCAGTCCACAGTCTTGGACCTGCAGCAGAGAAGGTCCTGTCACCTCTTAGCTTAAAACGAGTGCCTGGAACCAGTAAAAGCTTCTGGTCTGACCTCAGAGAGCACTGTGGGAGATATGGCTGCAGCGGATCATCAAGACAGGAGGGGACAGAACTGTTTAGAGATTTAAAAACATACAGAAGGATTTTTAAACGAATTCAAATATGAACCGGGACAGTGTCGCCGAGTCTGCTTATTATCAGTTACTTTGGGCTTGTTTTTCTTCTTCTAAAGTCACTTGTAAATCTTGTGAGTTGCGTTTTTTGGGCTTGTTTTGAACGTGAAGTTGTTTATTTGAGCTTGACTTTCTTTCCAAGTGAAACTAGTTGATTATCTCCAAACTCTGCACAATAAAGCAGAAGACGAGTGGTCGTAGGTACTGTAGTTTGTCGCTTCCACACCCCCGTTTCCTGTTTATTGCTCCCGCCCAAGTTGACGAGGCGACAGGCACAAACTCAAACACTCGTACTGTGGCCAACCACTAGGGGGCTCCACTCACACGCAGATGTCAGGATGTTTAGGTTTTTTTTAAATAGAAAAAATATGTTCCCTTTCAGTCGGTCTCTCGGTGAAACACGATTGCTATGGGAATCAGCGCCCCCACGCGGTCACCTGAAGTAATACACTCACGCCTTAACGGCTACGGCGTCAGCGTCGCGCCAGAGGCCCCGCCCTCTGGACATTTAAGCGGCTGACGCCCGTCCATCTTCCTCTTTTTGCCCTTCACCTCGCTAAACCTGAAACACTCTTCTCGGATCTTCTCTGTATCTTCATCGCTCGACCAGAGGTGAGCTCGCTCCCTACACAGAGCATACAGAGAATCTTCTACTGCGGACTGCTGGGCTGGCGAAAGCTGGTCCGGCACATTTTCTTCACCCCAAAGTTTTCTTCTCCTCTCTCCACAGACCGCTTCGCTCGACGGCGCTGACTGCGCGACACCGCTACCCTGCTAACAACTAGCAGGCTAGCCGGCGAAAGCGACACGAGGAAGGAGACGTCTCCGGACGACGTTAGCACTGCTAACGGGCTTAACTCTTCTCAGCCACGGCTCCCGAGAAGGTAATGCGAAAACCCAAAAGTCAAAGAAGACCAGAAGGCCAGCGAGCCCCAGCTCCCGTGCCTTTTTCTCTTCTGCTTTTCTACTGCTCGGTTAGCGAACGCTAACCGCGAGGCATGCTACCTGCTAAGCTAACGAAGCCAACAGGCCAGCAGCCCGAGCAGCTCGGCGAAAGGACGTCCTCGGACGAGGAACCCTGGCAGGCCGTGAGCCCACGAACCTGCTTCAGCGGATCTGGATACACACCCACAAGGCCTGTCCGTTCTGCTCAGGGATGCTACATGCAAGGACACTCAAAGCTTTTCTCGTGGATGACCCCGGAGAAAGGAGAGTGGAAATGGATTAACTCCGCTGCTATCTGGCTAGCTCCCACGGTTAGCATGGCTAACCAGGGGCATCCACGACAACACGTGGCGGAAGACAGCGCTACTAACACGATTAGCACGACTACGAGCGGACAACGAAGGACTCCATCGTGAGGTATGTGAAAATGTTTGGCCTAGCTTGCTAGCTAACCTTCTCATATTTTGCCTGTTTCGCTATCCTGTCCGGCCGAATCGACAGTAGAATTCATCGCATAACTAAGTGTTTTTTACCCATGCTACGCTGCTCGAGGGCCCGTCTTAGCACCGCTAGCGGGCTCACGAGTACCTCCACGTTTAGCCCCGGCTAACAAGGAGACTCTCTGTCCAGCACAGTCCAGGAGGAGGATTTTCAGCTACCTGTTCAGCTGCGCTACCTGGTAGTTTTCCTATGCCTACGACGAAACATCGATGACGCTGAGAGCTTATCCACCCATGAGGCTATGGATGACTCTCTGACGTTAACCATCTCAGGGCCCGAGGGGCCCTGGCGGGATGGACAAGGACAAGTGGCCTCGGTATCGCAGGCCCACCAGGCAGAAAAGCTACAGGAGCTGCAAGGGGCCACCAGCAAAAGAAGAGGAAAGTCTGAGATGCCCCTGCACCATTACAGGCGCTCTCACTCACAGAAGGAGAGAAAATGCCGAATTTTTACCACCAGTTTCTGTGTTTTTAAGGAACACAGACTAGCTGGTTCGGAACGTCTAAACACACAAGAACACTCAGACCCTTGTGTAATAAAGAGAAATTGCCATCCACACATGACAATAAAATCTCAGACTACTGAATGTGTCCTGGTCCCAAAATGGGAACAGGGCCTTAGGTTTGCCCGCTCATGCAGTACGGGAACCTGGCCTTTTGAGCCCAGACTTCACTTGTAAAATGCTACAAGGAGCTGGTGGTATGTGTGTGCGCACTAAACAAGAACTCGTCTACTGTATGTGTAATGAAAAGCAAACACCGTTTCATGCATATACAAGAATGAAAGTACCAGAGCACAGACTACCCTGGTTCTTGACTCACCACTTTGGTGAAACACAACCTACTAGGTCAGACTACGAACCGCAGTGGGACACACAAGCTTTGCCTGAGACAATCAGACCTCGCAATGTCTTCTGCTGGGCAGACCAGCCTGCTCCAGAGTATGCGAGAGGGGTCGAAGGCCACCCCTTCTGCACTCAAATGAAGCAAGCAGCCGCTAGACATCCCTCCCAGGCTCATGGCGCACGCGCAGACCTGCAGGGTGTGTCTGACAAATGAACGGGTTATCACAACAAATGCGTTGCGGGCTCAAGTTCTTCCTGGTGCCCAAAAGAGATGAATCCCTGAGACCGGCCCTGGATCTCAGGACTCTGGGCAGGAAAACAAGAATTTTTCAAGTTCAAGATGTTCACACTGCGGAAGGTCCCCTAGTCCGTGAGACCTGGAGACTACGCATGTACGGTGGATCTGAAAGACGCCCGCTTCTATGTGGGCGTCTGGAGGAGGCACAGGAAATTCCTCTCGGTTTGCCTTCGAAAGGAAAGCTTATAAATACAAAGTCTTACCCTTCGGTTTGAAGACTGCTCCTCATACATTTACTAAATGTCTGGATGCAGCCCTGACCCCTCTTAGGAATCAAGGAGTCAGGATTATGAACTACCTGGATGACCTCCTGGTTTTTAGCCGGAAGCAGGCCCAGTCACACTCCTACAGGGTGATCTCTCACCTAGAGTCTCTCGGATTTTTTCAAAAACCCACAAAAGAGTGACCTGACCCCATCACGGATAAACTTCAATACATTCAAAACAGTGCAGCAAGGATTCTGTTGAGAGTTCGTAAATTTGAACATATTACACCCATTCTCCATAACCTCCATTGGCTTCCTGTCACCTACAGAATTCAGTACAAAACTGCTCTCATTAATAATAATAATAATAATTAATTCAATTTATAACGCACTTTTCATTACTGAAAATCTCAAAGTGCTACACATATATTGAATGCTACACACATTCATAAACCGGTGGCGGCAGACTACCATGCAAGGTGCTTTCCAGTCCTACCGGGAGCAACTCAGGGTTAAGTGTCTTGCCCAAGGACACAACGACACATGGTGCGGGTCCCGGGAGTCGAACCGCCAACTTTCCGATCGGGAGACGACTGCCATTACCACTACACCACGACCGCCCATTACCCATCAATGCTTGCACGGAACTTCACCTGATTATCTAAAGGACATTCTTGCACCATATTCATCCACCCGGTCTCTACGATCACAGAACAGTAATTTCCTTCATATTCCTCAGGACCAAATTGAGGACCATGGGAGACCGAGCATTCTGTGTGGCTGCCCCCCGCCTGTGGAACTCCCTCCCTGACGACCTGAGAGCTCCACAGTCACTGGTTGACTTTAAAAGCAGCATAAAGACCTTTCTTTTTAAGCAAGCCTATTCTGCCTCCACATGATTTTATCTTTGATCTTAGCTGATATCATTATTGATTTTACTTGATTTTATCACTTGTTTTATTTTATTTATTTTTTAAGCAAGCCTAATCTGCATCCACATGATTTTATCTTTGATCTTAGTCGATATTATTATTGATTTTATTTGATTTTATCACTTGTTTTATTTTGATCTTTGCTTTGTTGCACTTTGTAGCACTTTGAGATTTTTATTAATGAAAAGTGCATTATAAATGGAATTCATTATTATTATTATTATTATTATTACCGTATTTCTGGGAGTGCAGGTCTACACCATCCGGTACAAGGCATGGCTCTCAGAGGAACGTGCTTCCTCGATTCGCCGTTGCCTGGCAAAAGTTTAAACTGAATCAACGGATTCCCCTATAAGCGTGCCAACGCCTTTTTAGGCCTCTTGGCGGAAGCCATACCCTGTGTGCCACACGCATTGCTGAAGATGCGGGTCCTGCATACATGGCTAAACCAACAAAAACAACCTGCCCCCGTCTGGGTGAGCAGAAAAATTTAGAATCATTTCAAAGTGCCTGAGGGCCCCGGAACCTTGGGGGGACCTGTCTGTGTTCACGGAAGGGGTCCCGTAAGGTAAGGTGTCATCCCGTGTGATTATCACGACGGACACCTCGGAAACAGGATGAGGAGGCAGTCTGCAGAAATCAGAATGCCCAAGGCCTCTGGAATGAGCAGGAAGCAAGATTGTACATCAACTTCCTGCAGTTGTTGGCCGTACTCCTGTCAGCAAAATACTTCTTTGGTAAAGGTCTGATTGCGGGACGGCACGTCCTGGCGTAATCAGATAACAAAACCACGGTGTCCTTCAGTGACTGGGAAGGGGGGACGAGATCCCACGCCCTCCTCAGCCTGACACAGAGGATGCTCACTTGGTACGCTCCAGGATTATTGTCGCTCAGGGCGACTCAGGTTCCGAGTGAACTGAGTTACGGAGCGAATGCCCTTTCAAGAGGGTTTCTTTTGGAATCGGAATAAGACTGAACCCACGAGTCGTGGATCAGATCTGGTCACGGTTTGGAAGAACTTTGTTGGGCTTGTCCCCATGCGGAGTCAGCTCACAATGTGACCTCTACTTCTCAATGTTCAGGGATACCATGGCAGTTGCCTTCTTACAGAGACCTGCTGACTCAGGCACGTGGGTAGCTTCTACACCCGCGTCCGGAGCTGTGGCAGCCTTCAGCCTGGCCACTGAAGGGAATGGCTGAGGGCCTAAGGCCTGATTGTCTTTGTTCCAACAACAACAGCATACACAAGGGACACCCTTGGTGTTTATGTTTACTTGGGAGATGCTTCAGTGGAAGGGTTCCCCTCTCCTCTGACAGTTCTCCAACATCAGGATGGGCCTCTTTGACAGTCCTAGTAGTTGTCTGTTCATGAAGCAGATGAGGGACTCGTGCGTGCCCCTTGTACATAATTTTTTTCCCTGGGGACCTGGAAGGTTACCATGTGCTTGAACTAGGTTCTTTACCTCCACATTGCCATCTGATTGCCAGTGGCGTAATAGGTCCCTTGCTCTTTTCCTCCTACTTCTCAAGATTTCCAGGGAAAAAGGAGATGATGAGTAATCACACTAGCAGAGGACACTTGTGCTGCCTCTAGCTGGTGTTTTCATTTATGTGCCCAGTGGTAACATCAGGACGATGTTTCTACATATGGCATTTTTCTTCTCAGGATGTGCTCTCTACATACCTTGTGGAGAGCGGCTGGGAAATGCCTGCCGTATTAAGGCAGATGTTCTCTCATGCATTTTGCTGAGCATTTCAAGGGCGTGAATGGATTACGTTCCCATAGCAATCGTGTTGCACCGAGAGACCGACTGAAAAGGAACTGAAAGTTATGCACCATAAAGGCCCCAGTAGACCTGCGCGTCCTCCCTGTACGCCTCTGTACGACGTACGTACGCTGAGGCAAAAGCATAGCCCTGCGCAGCCCCTCAGGGCACGAACGCGCAAAGCTCTTTTTTTACGACCGCGCACGCTTGCGCGGTGTCTGACCATAAACTTCCCCGGCGCCGGACTGTTTTGTATGTTACACAAATGAATTAAATTCCTCTTCTTTATCGCTGATCGGGCCTTTTCTTTTGTTTTTTTGCCAAAAGTCAAGTAATCGCTTCTTCCTCCGTTCACTCGATGACTGAAATGAATGAATTCAGGTCCTACCTGGCTGCGCGAGGTTTTAAATATTTCCTGGTGGGCTGTGGGCTGCAGGAAAAGCGCTCCCTGTTTTTATTTTTATTTCTTAGAACTTTTTATAACATATAAAGTAGAAACACCGCAGCAGAACACCGCAGCGGGCTGCTCATGATGAGTTCTCTGAGTTCTCTCACGCTGTCAATCATTTCAGTAGGCGTGTCAGCAAGTGACCAATCAGCGACCTAAGTTTGTCCCCTCTGCGCGCAGCTGCTCACATGACAACAAGGATTTGGAGCAAAAACGCGAGCATTTAACGTGAGAAAGAAAGCAGAGCTGTGCCAGCGAATATGTGCGCACAGAAAGCGCGCGTAGAGTGGCGTATAGGCAGGACGCTCAGCTTTGCCGGACCCTTACGCCAAAAATACACTACATGCGTTACGGCTCCGCCCCGCTCCGGTCCGACCTCCGCAGCAAATACGCACCCATTATAATCAATGACAGAATTTACACTGGCTCCGCACGGCGGCGGCGAGCTGCGGAGAGCGGACGGCAGTCCGTCAAAATTAGAAATTTTTCTATTTCTGCCGGACGCCGGAGCTGTGCGGAGTCAACTTTTGAAGATTACGTCGCACCAACAGGAAAAGGAACGAGCACAACTTCCGTATTTACAAAATAAAATCACCACGGGCGGACTTAATCCTAGCTCTATACGGATTTATTTGTACAAAAATGCTTTCAAACTATCATTTATGACTACGCCTACAAACGCAATACAAGAAATAAATAAAGTATTTTATTCTGAAATGTAATACATCACTTCCTGTTGCTCAAACCATGTCCTGTCGCTCATTTACGAGAGAAGATCAAGGCAGCAGTCTCTACTGTTGTTCTCCTTCTTCCACCGAATGAATTGTTTTGTTCTGACTTACTTATTTATCACTTGATTTATCGCGCGATCCCGCAAATCCCGCGCATGCGTCTAGGAGCGGCGCATCCAGGCGGACCTGAGCTGAGCGGAGGTAGTGGAAACTGGAGTTTGAGACGCTCAGCTGCGACCTGCGGAGCGCACCGCATGTAGTGTATTTTAGGCGTTAACTCATGTTCCCTGAAGAAGGGAACGAGGTGCAACACATCTAGCCCTTTCAATGCTGAAAGCTCGGTGAAGTGCATTCTAGAGGAAGATGGACGGGCGTCAGCCGCTTAAATGTCCAGAGGGTGGGGCCTCTGGCGCGACGCTGACGCAGTAGCCGTTAAGGCGTGAGTGTATTACTTTAGGTGACCACGCGGGGGCGCTGATTTCCATAGCAATCGTGTTGCACCTCGTTCCCTTCTTCAGGGAACATGAGTTATGGTGCATAACTTTCAGATTTACATATTTGTTACATATGAATTTTTTTTTAATCAGAGCTATGTTATTCAAAGTAATTACCTTTTTTTGCTGTTGTTTATGTGCAACGCCATAATAAATTTATACTGTTTAAAAACAGCCTCTGTTTTACACAGTGTGGTGGGTTGCCAGTTGGGCTTGTTTTCATAGAGCTGGTTGCTTGTTTCTATTGCGGGATCTGGCGACACTGAACCAGGATCCAGTGAAGGGAGGCCAGGACTGGTGTAAAGTGCTCTCTTTTGCCTGTACCAGTTAAAAATCAGGCTGCAGCATTTTGAACCAGTTAGTGCATTGCAGTAATTGAGCCTGGATGTGATGAACACATGTATTACTGTCTGGACTTTAGTTTAAACAGTCGCCTCAACTGGAAAAAACAAAACAGGATTTAAAAATCATGTTTACATGACTATTTAGATATATATTATCTATACAGTCTATCTCTACATCATATATCTACTGTATGTCTGAAACCTGACTTCTCCACAGCATCTAATTTTCTGCTGGGCTGGGAGAAGCGTCTCCCTCTTGTTGCAGGAGAACTGCCATCTGAGAGCAAAGGAAGCAGCCTCCAGATTTATGACAGCATTTGTGGGAGAGAGACGACGTGTGTGCAGAACATGTGAAGATGAGGGAGCACAGGGTGACAGACAAAGTACATGCGTGGTGCTGAACAGAAACCCTCAGAGAGCCTTGCTCTACGAAACACGGATGATTAAAAAAACTATAATTATCTAAGTGTCTGTGGTTTAACAGGAAAATAAAAACCATCCTGACACCACCAGTAGTGTCACGTCTGCTGAGATCAACTGTTGGACAGTTACGAACGCCCCAGCTGGTTTGTTGGTTATTAGCAGCTGCAGGGTCAGAGGCAGACGCCCTGTTGTCTCGTGTCCGCCACCTTGAAAGCCGCCTGTCCGCTCACTTTCCTTCTCCTCATGCCCTCATACCACTGCTCCTCCTCCTCTTGCTTCTCCTCGTGAACTCATTCAGAAGCCTTTCTACGTATAAATGTTATTTTTAATTCATGTTTTTCTTTGGGTCGGTAACAGAACTAAATGTTCAGTTCTGAGTTCAGTTTTTTATACAGTGCCACCTCAGGGACCGTTACAAAAACATTCACGTACCGTATTTTCCGGTCTATAAGTTGCACCTTTTTGCCTAATTTGCATGCCCTGCGACTAATAAAGAGGTGAGACTTGTTTATGGATTCTTCCCCATATTTTTAGACCAATTTTTGGCTCAGATATGACCGTTTTTCATTTTGGCAAAAAATGGTGCAGTACCACTTTTGTCCGCTAGGGTACACCGACCGTTCCCACCTCATGTGTCCGACGGCAGCCTCCTCTGGTCGGACTGACTGTCGCTACCCGGCCTCCTGCTCTGGAGGTATGAACTACTGTTAGCTCAGTGTTTGTTAGCAAAATAGGTCAAGAGCCATAGGACAGATTTTTATCAAACTTACAGAAAGTGATCATTGTATGGACATTTACAACTGACTAGCTTTATGAGATGTTCGAGATAAAATTTGATGTTTTATAACCGTAAATGTGTTGCGGTTAGCTTAGTTGTTTTTCCGTGTACTTTTTTAGCAAATAGCTCATAAACCAAATGGCAGATTTACTTTAAACTTACAGAAAGTAATTACTTGGTGGTCATTTACAAACTGTTAGCTGTATGAGATTTTTGAGCTAAAATTCAATATATTTATAAATTATTTTCGCAGCGCACGCGACTTTGGAAGAAGTCAAAGCGAAACAATTTAGATCCAGCTGTCGCTGATTTGACCATTTCGTGAATTTATTAAGGAACGGTTAAGCTCAGAAACCCTTGTGCTATAATGTCAGCTAAGAAATATATTTTTTAAGCATTTATTTAGCTAAATTTTAAAGAAATAAAGCCATCCACCGGCGGGCGTGCACATGGCGAAAACCTCCTAAGACCCGAACTCTTGCATGACGTGCGTTATTAATTCCTATAATGTCCACATCTGTGGATGCCAGGTCCTAGGAGGTTAAAAAGTGCTAATAGGCTATATGCCGCGGGTAGTTGTGATGTACTTCGGTTAAAATATCGGCCATATCCTGCACTTCCGGTTCCTATCCACTACAGTTGTTGTTAGCGTTAGCTCCTAGTAGCAAACCATGAAAAATACTCAATACAGAAAGCGGCTGCAAGCTACTGGCACTACAACTGAGTTCCGCTGTGTCCGCCCACCGGTGGGTACGGCTGTTCCGTTCCCCCGCCGAGGGGGTGTTAGGGCGACAATGGATCGCGGCTATCTGTAGGGGAAATGTCGCTATAGATTTATATGGATTTATATGTGTATAGAGTTATTATTGGTGTGTGTATGTAGATATTTTATTACTGTAATTGTATTTACTCGTTTATGTTCGTGTCATTCCCGCTAACCGGAAGTGCACAGTCGGGCTCATGAATGCGGAAGTGCTAGAACGGAAGTCCGTGGCATAGTCTATTAGCTGAGTAAAGACAGCAGAGTGAGGAGGTTTGGTCAGTTTGTCTCCCCCCACCCCCAGTCTAAGCAGCAGAACTAAGACATAGTTCAGGAAACCAAACTCTCCTTCTAGCTCTCATCTGAACTCTATCAGAGCATTTTGGATCAACTGAAGACTTTTTTAGAGTTTTATGACACTCAGATAATAAAGAATGACTAAAGTCCAGCCTAGAAGTGATGAATGCATGGAGCACATACAGTTGTGTGTCTTCTGTCAGAGACCTAAAGAAACCCCTACTGTTAAGGTGTGATTGGTCAATTTACATGTATGTGTTACCTCAGCTTGCAATTTACAGAGGTTGGTGCGTGTCTCCTAAAACACTCGCACACAGTCTGCTCATAGAATTGATAAAGCCCTCTGGATAGAGATCGAAACGTTTTCTGTAACAAATAAAGTCCAGTTGATCTTGTATTGAACACCTTTTTATTTTATTTTATTATGTCCTGGACGGCTGAGAATCTTCACCAGCATAATGCATGGAGCAGTTTGTCTGCATCACTTTGGGATTAAATGTTTCTAACCCCGTTTGGATTGGATCTAAAACACAGCGTCTATCTTGTTTCAAAGCAGAAAATTAAGTCTTACAGGTTTTCATAGTTATTCTCAAGGTTTGAGCTACAATTTCGCAATAAGATGAGCTCAGTCTACAATTCTGGCATGAAAGGTGGCGGGTGATAAGCATTCCTTCAAGGAATCCTATTCCTTTTATTCACTGAAACTTTGCTGTGGCTTTTCTCATCTCAGTGTTGATTTGGTTTGCACGGCTGCTTTAGGTTACCTTTTAGCTGATGCTCAACACAAGTACCTGACTGGACCTGTAGTCTTTTGGCTGGAGCCATAAAAACTCATATTTTTAAGGTATAATCAACTTAAATTATGATTTAGGATCCACTGGATTAGAGTTTTTCTGATAAAAAGTATTTTTTTTGTGCAGCTCTCATTTGTCGATGTTAATTTTAGCCAATGTTGATTTCTTTCTGAGAGCAGTGAAGAAATGTTTTAGTCACAAGAACGGTTTGAAGCTGGTCCAGCAGAACATCGGTGGATTGAACGTCCAGTTTTCTGCTGAGTTCGTGTTGTAAAGACACAGCAGAGAAGTTATCCACCCGGGGGGAACTGGTCCAACTGAACCAGTTTGGCTTGTAAAGTTAGACAGCACAACTTTTCAAAATGTTTTGTTACCGTTGTGTTCAGAAGTTGTGAAACCACCTTTTGGACTTTTCAGATAATTATTCACTCATGAAAGTTTTAGACAACGTTCTTACGTGTTCACTCCAGTTGATGCTAAATATTATTTTTGTTTAACTAGTAACTCATGTATATATGATAGTTTATAATAAAGCTTTGTCCTGATTTTTTTTTTCTTATATTTTCCAGGTTGAAAGTGCTTCATCCGCAGACTTTTCTCCAACCTTTACCTCGGCTACACAAAGTGAGATTGTGAACTTACTAAAATTCTATTAAAGTTGTTTAAATAATAAAATCTACTATATTTTCTACTAGGGGTGCGAATCTCTCAGTGTCTGGAGAATCGATTCGATTCAGATTTTTGGTGTCACGATTTGATTCAAAATCGATTTTTCGATTCAGAAACTATTTTTGATTCAGAAACGATTTTTCTATTAAAATGGTCATAAATTTAGTTTTTGTAACTGAGAAGATGAAAAGAATAAACAACAATATAAACAAACGGAACATTTATTTAAAACAATAATTTTAAACTTAAAACATTAAACAACAATGTAAACAAATAAAACATTTATTTAAAACAATAATTTTAGGTTCCTTATTGTATCAAATTTTTTGCATCGTTTGATATTTATACCAAAAATAGGAACAAATAATACAGGAATGCATTAAATTCTGTAACTTAAATAACCAGTATTAGGTTAGCTTTTTGCTCTGTTACTTATAGAAGATTATTGTTTGAATTGATTGTTTGAACTTGTTTTGTTTTTGAAAAAAGGGGCAGATAAAATAAGATTTCTTCTTCTTTCTGCCACCTTTCATTTTATGTATTCTTTCATGAGATATGGTTTTGTTTTCTTTATCTTTTGGGTTTTAATGTAAAAAAAAAATAGATAGATAGATAGATATATAGATTGATAGATAGATATAGATAGATAGATATAGATAGATAGATAAGATATAGATAGATAGATAGATAGATAGATAGATAGATAGATAGAGATTGATTGATTGATAGATAGAAAGATATAGATTTGATTGATTGATTGATTTTGGGGCTTTTAGAATCGATTCTGAATCGTCAGGACTAAGAATCTAGATTCTTTAAAAAATCATTTTTTCCCTGCACCCCTATTATCCACACATCCTAATATTGCTAAAGATGGAGTAAAATGTTTGCAGATCCAAGCCATAACTTTTTTTTTACTGATGAACTAATGTTCTTATAAGAACGTAAGTTTCATATTTGCGTTATTGCGTGAATAAATGATTTGAACACTTTATCTAAAAGTTTATGATCAAAAATCTTTTCTCAGACCCAGAGAGAGAGAAACTGTGTGCCAGTGAGGATGTTGGGAGATTAGGATGTCTGAGAAGAATGCTGCTTTCTTCACCGCCTGCTGCTCCTCTTCCTCCTCCGGTCACCTTCAGACAAACATCAGCGCGTAGGACGAAAAACCTTTTCTCATGTTTTTGAAACAACAACAAAAAAAGGTTTTAATGTTAGTTTTGTTGCATTTTCCCTCTGCAGATGAAGCTCGTCTGCCCGTTTTCACTGAAAATGGGCCTCGAAGTGTAAATTATGTAAATATCCCCGTCCGCCTGGAGAACGGTGCAGAGCTCCTCTACGTGGAGCTGGACCTGCAGAGATGTGCCTCAGCTCCTCACAGCGTGGTGGGAGGTGACCCCCTGCAGCTCTACACACCTGGTGAGACCTCAGACCACTGGGGATCACTCCCACCTTCATCCTTTAATGAACGAGAAGCCCACCGGGATGGTTAGTAAACGTCAGGCTGAAGACAGCGGAGCTGGAATATGAAACATCTGGAATATGAAACATCTGTTTGAAGCAGCTGCTGCTTGATTTATTCATTCTGCTCCGTCTGCTCAACTGACATTTACGTTTCTATCCTCAAAGCTGCCTGAGTGTTTTTACCATTAAGAGAAGAAAAAGAACTAAAATGTGTCTTTGAACCAACTTAATAATTTGTAAATGTAGATTATGGCAAGTAATGAAATTAAAAAATATTATCTGAATATTTTAATTTGTTTCTGTTTTGATGCCTAATTTTAACAGAACTACACAAATCTGCAAAGTTCAAATAAAACAATTTATTAACGTGAAAAAGTAATTTACAACAGTTGAAACTTGATAAGATTCAAAGTGAACATGACATTTTTTAATTACACGTGATAAAAATCAAAACATAAAAAGGATGAAAAAGTACATTTTAAATAAACATGAAGTTTGCAGAATAATACATCCCAGATCGCTGCATGCTTTCACCACTCGGTAAAAAATCTCTCCCCATTTCCCCCCCATCAGAAGAGGACTCCATCAGGTACGCCCACCTGGACCTCGCTGCCATGGAAACGGCTCAGAGCGTGGGGGCGGAGCCTGTTCAGGGCAGGTGGCGAGGGCCACCGAGCTGACTCTGCGACACCGAACTCTAAACTGTAGGTTCTTTCTGTCTGAGCTCAACGTCGAACCGATCACTCCTGAACTTCAACCCAGTTTTACCACGAGCGATCCATTCCACTGAAAATGAAAAACACAAACGTGGGGAGTCTTCCTGCCGCCGCCGCCGCCACCTCAACTCAGTCCAACTCATTACAGAACTTTCCTTTAGTGTTTTTCTGAGTTTTACTCCAGAAGTTTGTTCGTGTGGTTTTCACAAGTTGAGTTTTTATTGATGACTGTTTCCGAGTATTGGTACAAAAAGATACACGGATCCATAAAGTGTTCGGATCTTTCTTACGTTCTTTCACGTTACTCCACAAACGTCAAAGTATTTTAAGAGGATACTGTGTGGCAACACCAACAATGTAATGTTAAAATTGTGATGTGGAAGAAAATGAAACCATGTTTTATTTTTTAACCTGACCAGGTCAGTTAATGGGAAGATGGAGTTAAATACAGGACATTCTGGAAGAAGAACTGAAAAACACTCGAGACTACTCGTGTGTAAGAGCGGCCCGATCAAGGTCCGGACCTGAATCCAACTGTGGCAAGACTCAAACTGAGCCTGAGACATTTTACAACAACTTAGATCTGACTAGAGTTAAAGACCGTGTAAAGTGAAATTAAATGTGTTTTTAAGTTTGTCACATGGCATAAATATGTGTTATTAATCACCCATATAAATCTGACTGATTAAAAACATTGTTTTCCTTATAAAATTAAGTCTCAAAAATCATGAAAAAACATAATTTTCCCTTGGTCTGAAACTGTGGGGGCGTGTCAGCGCGTGGGCGTGGTTTCAGCGCAGTACTGCGGCCTGCAGCTGAGCTGTGTGTGGAGAGGCAGACAGGAGCAGAGCCAGTAAACCTGCTCTGTTTTTATCTGAGTTCTGTCTGTAACAGCAGCTACTTTTTCCAAGAGTTACGCTGTTTTTGTAAATAGTTTTCTTGTGTGTTTTTAATCTGGAATGAAAAAAAAAAAGTTGTACCATGCGGGAATTGAACCCATAAGGTTTGGGACGGAAGGCAAACGCTTTATCCATTGACCTATCCAGGCATTACAGATACTCGGTATAAAACCACGTGGTATAAAAACACGTTATGATTTGTACGGGTGCCCTGACCATTGCGACATCCAGGGAAGATGCACGAACGAGGCATAATTGATTAGCTAGCTAACAATGAACAAAATATCTATGCTATTGCTATCTGATGCTATCTGCGATTCGCGAGTGAACGGCTCCACCGAGGCGAATTTATACGGCTGGAGCTGCAGGGGGTGGGGCTATACTAATGAGGACCGCGTGACGAAACGCGGTCACATTTAAAACACGCCTAAAAAATCCTGAAACAGAAATATGTTTATACACAGTTTGCTCTATAACTCCAAAATTAATTGAGCTACAATTTTGAGACTTTTTACTCATTTACAAGATTACAATTATGACATTTATAATGTTTATTGAAGAAAATGTTGAAATTCACTTTACACGGTCTTTTAGACTCGCAGCTGAAAGGTGGTTCAGAGTACAAATCAACAGGTTTCATGTATTAAACTACCGTACTGTAAGAAGACCGTGCATCATTTTCCCTCCGTGTCATGATCATGCACTACTTTGTGTTGCAGTACTACATAACACCACAGCAAAATACTTTGAAGTATTCGGGTGCGACGTGCTGAATAGTGTGAATATGAAGGTCCAGTAAGTAAATGACAAACGGCAGCTTTGCTCTGGTGGAGCCTCACTGGATGTGACTGGTCGACTAAAAGCTGAAGGAAAATACGTGAATTAGTCATTTCAGTTGAACTTTCGATCAAGTGGCCTGCGGGTGGTGGAGCCGTGTTCTGAATCTCACATTGTGCTTCTTGTGCAAACTGTAGTCTTGGCTGCACATCGTTTTGTCGTCCACCCCCTGGCACACGCGTTATGATTTAATCTGCTAGAACACACTTTGGAAATGAAACGAAGGTTTGGACCAGTTTCTTCAATAATCATCTTTCACCAGCGTGGTTTCTTTAGACCTGGACATGTTTCAGCCAGCGGACAGCGTGGAATGACCTGCAACACAAGTCAGGAGGGTTTGGGACTTCTTCAGTCAGGTCATCTGGAGAGTTTCTTTATTGTGGGAAGATGTTTCGCCCTCTATCCAGAGGGCTTCATCAGTCTGAGGAGTCCCAAGTAAACAGTACACTCCTTTAGTGGAGCAACCAGTTTGATGGTGATGAGATGGTTTCTGGGGGCTGTCGACTCATCCCAGGTAGGCAGCCACAACTAAAGTGTTTCAAGACCTCAAAGTTCATGCTCAATCATCCAGGTACAAAATCCAGTAATGGTCAATCGGGTCATCTGGACCTGGATGATCGAGCATGAACTTTGATTTCAACACAAAACACACGACGAAATCCACTCCCTTAGTGGACTGTGTTGTCTTTCCCATCATGCTTAGCGTTTTTTTTTTTTAGTTTTTCCAGCTGCACCATGAGTGAGAAGGACATGTGTGTGGTATAGGCCTGCCTCTTGTGTGTTGTTAAAGTTTGGGTGTTTCCTGTTGTGAGGCCCAAAGTGTCTTCATTTGGTTTAATTCACACAATGTTAAGTCAGCAGTCACAGAATGTGATGGAACACAAGTGCTCTTTGAAGCTGGATCGGAAATATCGGCAGGTTGGATCCGATATCCGATACTTAAATTATGCTGGTATCGGAAACCGATACCGATAATGGATCGGACCCATCCCTACTGAAGACCGTCGCAGACGTCCTGGAGAAGCCTCAGCTCAGTGAGACACCACCTTCAGCACCGTGCTTCATGATGGAACTCCATTCCCTTGTTTCAGCAGGATATTACGTCACAGTGAGATTAACCTCGCTGCTCCGACACCTCGAGTCGACGGTGGAGCCCCGACTCACCCGGCTCTCGTTCCACATCAGAGCTGATTGAAATGAGCCGCTCAGAGTTAGATCGCCTGCGCAAATAACATCAATCACAGCTCGTGTGGCCCAAGCAGCACACGTCGGATAATCAGCCAGGAACATTATTTATCTCAGCAATCAATGCTTCTGCTGCTGCTCTGAGACGACGGCAACTGAAAACACACAATTTGTGTTTCGAATCCTCGCTTCCTTCCTAACGTTATTTAGACAAATTGTTCAATATTTGACACAAATTTATTTTTATAGCCTCAGTTCTGTAACGAATATCTCAGAGGAGGGAAAAACCAGCGTGAGGGATGAGCTGCCAGTAAAAGCTTTTTAACGTCGCCGCAGAGACGACGTTTCTCTACAAAACTTGTAAATATGAATTGATTTTTTGTTAAATCAAACAAGAAGAACTGTTGGACAAGATTTTAAATCATTTCTCTACGTATGCTGATTTCTTCTTACAAAATAAAGATCGTGATTTAATGTGGAGTCCTGGTTTTCTTATTTACTCTTCTAATCTACAAACTCAGCTAACCAGCTTATAAACAATGTCAGCGGCCTTTGTTTGTATTTATTTGCATAATTAGTGACAAACTGGACCACCTGCTGCTCAGAAGCTAAACTACACAGCTAAATTTATTGATTTGGTGTGAAAACATTTTTACATGTGATTGTTGAGTTGAACAAACTGAGCAGTAATTTATGCTGCTGCCCTTCAACTACAAACTAATGGTTAATTATTACGTCCAGCGTTTTATGGAAACGATCACGATTGATCAAATCGGCTCACAGTTCAGTGATTTACTGTAAAAAAAAATTGAAAGAACCTTCCACACGTCATGTTTCACGTAGTAGCCGGTAGTTGAAAAGGAATGGTTGCATGGTGTTGCTGGGTGTAGCTGTAGAGGCGACTGTGTGTTCACGGCCTTCAGCGAGGTCGCCACCAGGAGCCACGCCCCTCAGAGCTCGTTGTGCGGCAGACCCTGACGAGAGATCTTGTTGGCCAGGTCCTGCAGGTGTTTCTTCATCTGAAATCAACCAGAAGGAGCGCACCGCACGTGACCACTAAATTACTGCAAAGCTGTTCAGGTGAACATGAAGCTTGTTTTCTGTGGTGAACTGGACAAGAATTATTCTGAGTCAATAATTTACTAAAGTTTCACTTCTAATCTGTGTTTTTTTAAATGAGGACTCAGGTTTTCCATTTTAGGTCCTAAAATACATTTAGCTGCATCTTAAATTCATTCATTGTTTCTTTAATACAGGTAGTCCTCGACTTACGGCGGTCTCGACTTACGACGATTCGACTTCACGAATGCGCTCCCATTGAAAAGCATTGTTCGAGTTACGCCGTTTATGCGCCTTTACAGCAGAAAATACGGTAACGAAACTTAGGGGAGCTTGAAACTTACAGGAGGGGGTTTCCACTGCTCAGTGGAAACTTACAGAGCAGGCAGACCTCTGGACCGCGCGTGGAAATACAGGAGGAGCGGAGGACAGCTGAGCAACGAGCTAACATGCTAGCAACGAGCTAACATGCTAACAGACGTTGCTATAAACGCTGTGGACCTCGTGAAGCAAGCTGCAGAGATCGGAGGTGCACTAGCTAACATGCTAACAGACGGAGGAAGAAATGACCAGCTCCCGGTAAGAAATTAACTCTTTTTCCTTCATTATGGCTCCTAAATGTATGTGGTTTTTGATAATTATGTAGGGTAATGTGTTAGGAGAGGCTAAGTGCTTGGTAAAATACAGTACTGTACGTATGAGGTGCCTTTTGGATGTATGAGGTGCCGTTCGGACGTATTTTCGACTTACGGCGATTTTCGTGTTATGAACGGGCGTAGGAACGGAACTAGTTTGTAAGTCGGGGACTACCTGTACTTTTTATTTAAATGTTTCCTCAGTGTCAGTGTTCCTTCAGATGTTTTTACACTAATAAAACTCAAAGTCCCATCATGCAGCAGGAATATGACGGACTTCGTCCTGAAACAATCCAGTTGCTCTGATCCTAAAACTGGTAGTTGTAGGTTTTTTCTGTGATTTGGACTGAATTTGAATAAAAAGTCAAACGTGTTGCCTTAGAAGAAATTTTATTTTGAAATGTTACTCAGAAATCTTTCTAATTCATGTAAGCCCAAAAGTTATAATAGTTTTGAAACGTCTTGGATTGAACTGAAACTCCAAACGGAGCAGCATTCTGACACAAACTGCTCAGATGATACGTGCGCAGCTCCAAGATGGCCTCCAGCAGGGAAGCTACTTTGATTCTTGCCCCACATGAGCTGCACCTCTCACATCTCCACAGGTCAGCCCCAGAAGGACATGAAGTGATGTCTCCAAAACAACAAAGAGCCTGAGGCATTTGTTCTTCCTCCAAACTACGACGGAGCTTTAGGGTCACGCAAAAAAAAAATTTAAGACGTAAAATTATGAGAATAAAGTCAAATAAAGTCGCACGAGACTTGTTTTTCAGCTCATTTATTTAAAAAAAAAATCCCCACGAGTCAGATCCACGACACGACCTGTCAATCAATCTAGTAGGCGTGTTGCTAAATGCTCCTTACCTGCAGAGAGCTGCGTACCAGGTTCAAAGTCCTGATACTGAGAATAATCTGATGCTGATGTGCTAACAGATTAACCATCTCCTTATTTGTAAAACAAAGTACAGGTAGTCCCCGACTTACGAACGAGTTCCGTACCTAAGGGCCGTTCGTAAGTCGAAAATGACGTAAGCCGGATCACATACAAAAAAAATATATATTTTATATTTAATAAATAAATAAATGTACAGTACTGTACAGTTACCAAGCACTTAGCCTATCCTAACAGTTTTTAAAGATGAAGGAGTGAGTTGAATTGTCTCCTTTTCACATAAAGGGAGCTAGCTCCCTTTGTGTGAATGGAGCCTGCTAGGGAGGAGGGAGACAATTCAACTCACTCCTTCATCTTTAAAAACTGTGTTAGGATAGGCTAAGTGCTTGGTAACTGTACAGTACTTTACATTTATTTATTATTAAATCAAAATAAAAAAATTATGAGATGCGTTCGTAAGTCCGAAACGTCGTAAGTCGGGGGCGTCGTAAGACGAGGACTACCTGTATAAGTTAACAAGATGCTCAACATTCTTCATCGTACCACAGTTAAAATGCATAAATCTGCTTTATGTGTCAGAGTTCGGATAATATTACAACTCATTTAGCTTCAGATTGGTCATTTGTTGACACGTCGACTGGATTGATTGACAGGTGTCGTGGATCCAACTCATGGAAGAAAAATAAAATAAACGAGAGCTGCAAAAAAATAAGTCTCGTACAACTTTATTCTTGTAATATTAAGCCTTTTTTCGACTTTATTCTCATTATTTTATGGTTTAAAAACATTTTTCCCCCTTAGTCGTGCCAAACGTTAATCTGAAGTGGTCTGATGTGCAACGTTAGCTCCGTCCACAGAGACCCCATCTCACATACAGGTAGTAGTTCCTAAATGAACACCCCAGGACAGCCCTACACCTTCAGTGTCAACGGCCTGACTGGTTCGGAGTCTTTTCTTTGGTTTTAGACACAAAGAGGAGTGTAATAGACAGGCAGTCATCATTTCATGGCTGACTGGTGAATTTAACAGAACTTCCTTTTATAGTCATTTGGGAAATCGAGCTGATGACTCTCAAGCTGCAACACATCCAATTCTATTTAAAATTCTGCGATTAACAACTCGTATGTGGATGTAATATAAAAAAACAATCTGTTTTATTTAACACACATATATACAGTACATTTAACAGAGTTCTTGCCAGGATTCCCAGAACAACAACACTATCTGTAAATATGAACAGTCAGGACTGCAGCGGTAGTTTTTATCTTACCTTGTAGCCAATCTCTCTCGTCTTCTCAGCGAGTGTGTTGTACTTGTCCTGGTTCCTCTTGATGTGCTCCTCATCTCCTAAAGACTCCACGTGTCGCAGCTTCTGGTGAGACAACTCCAGCTGCTCTTGGTAATGGTTGTGCTTCTCCACCTTGGTCTCAAAGTGATGCAGCTCCTCCTGAACGAACAGAGGATGGAAGCAAACGTTTGTGCACGTTCACCTCCAGCTGCATGCACAGCTGCACCGAGGAGCTGGAACACACTTCAGGCGGCGAACAGAGAGGAAACGTCTGAGGGATTCGTCTGATCTCGAAGCAAGATGAACTTAAAAAGCTAAATTCATCTGCTCACGGGAGAAATGGGTGAAAGGAGCACGGTGAGACGTGGGAGTGTAATGCTCAGAAAAGTTCACTGTGTAATAAAGAGAATCCGAGCACGTTGCACCGTTTCTTGAGTACCGTATTTTTCACCATATAAATGGCACCTTTTTGCATAAATTAGCAAGTCCTGCCACTTATACACCGAAGCGACTAATTTACTTTTTTTTCCGTATTTATAAACCAATTCTTGGCTGAGATCTGACAATTTCATTCATTCTCGAATAGAAAATATTGAACACTATTATTTTCAGCCACTAGAGGGCCCTTGAGTAATATGGCAAGCCAAGTGTCTCATTAAAGCTGCAGTATGTAGTTTCTGGAAAACGCTGGACTTAGAACAGAGACACCTTTCTGGTCCCTCCCCCTTGCTCTCGGCTGACCTGCATCTCACCCTCCTTAGCTCCTCCTCCACAGCATGGCCTGTCTCGTGACTGGCCAGGCGGGGTTGGGACAGGCGGGGGATGGGCGTGAGAAGCTCGTTCATGACCCAAACTCTGTTTTTATTGGCTGGTTAACGGCGGGTCACTGTGGGTTTTTAGAAATGCTTGTAGTACCACCGGTAGAAGCCAGAGGACTATAGTTTTTTTTCAGAGATTACTTTGTCTAACATCAGTCTGTCAGGAGATAGTGACAGAGTGACGAAATATGTTAAAAATGTATTTTTTAGAAAAGTTGCATACAGGAGCTTTAATAGGTAAAAGTGGATATTAATGAGACACTTGGCTTGACATACCAAGCCACCTTCGTCTCGCTCCGTAACTCCTGGAGCAAACGTTAAATCATCTGCATTTCGTTGCCCAGGTGAAATGCAGCTGATTTGACCATTAAAGTGCATTTATTAAGTAAAAGTTCAACTGAGACACACCTTTACTATAATGTCGAGCAAACAAATAATTGATTTTAAGTGTTAATCTTGTTAAACTTCGAAGAAATGCACAACAAGCTGTTCCTCTGCGCACTCCCGCAGCCGCAAATCAATTTTTGAAATGCAGCTGATTTGACTTAGAGCCGTCTTTTCTAACCCGAAACCCGGCCCCACCCGACCCGGATTCAGACTGGACCAGGCCATAATAATGTGCGGGCCGGGTCGGTGTCAGGCTTTTTATTGCATCAGGGACGCACGCGGCCAACGATCCAGTTATACGCAAAGATGGCTTCTTATGCACATGGCCATTTCACCGTGCGCCGACTGGCCGGTTGAAAGAGGTAAAAAGTTCAGTTAAGCTTCAGATGGATCACTGCCAGCGGTCCATCAGCCCAAATGGACGTTCATTCAGCCGCGGCACTCAGACAACCCAAACAGGTGAGATCACAAAATATCTGACGTGTCAGAGCAGGATGCAAGCAGAAGCATTTAATGCGCTTTGATGGCTCCTCAGCTCTGATCTTCTGTCCCTCTACTTAGCTGCGCATCTGCCAATCGTTAATAAAAGTCGTGGTATATGCAGTCAAAGCTTAATTAAAAATGTTGGGTTTTTTTCAGGTTCGGACCTGTAATTACTGTTAATTCGTCAGATCGGGTAGGGTTTGGAGCAGATGGCTGCGGGCTGGGGCCGGGTCAGATTTTCCGGGTTGTTAGCGGTGACGCGTAATAGATGCAACTTGTGTTTTTTTCCACTTTATTACACATATTTGAACTGATGTAACTAGTGGTGTGACGTGTACGGCGGCAAGTACGGTAACTTGAGTACCCTGCAAAACCATACAGTGAACGAAACGTTTACTAACGAGAACTTGAATTCAAATGTTTCCGTGAATTGATCAAATTGATTCTACTCGTTTGCAAAGAAACAAAAATCTTTTGGTAGAAAAACAAGAAGTCAGAAAGCTCACCTTCAGAGAGTCCAGCTCGTCTGTGCTGAGGTTGGATCTCTTGGCTGCTTCCCACAGTTCAATCACACGAGGCTCCCGAAACTCTACAGACCAACGAGAGATGGACATAATGAAGAAGAGACCCCGTTTGGAGCCTCAACAAAACTCTGGAGGGAAGGAGCTTCAAGGAGATTTTTATTCTTACCTGCCTTAGGACAACGGATGCAAATTAGCTATTGTGCTAACTCCGGCATATTTACATTGATGCTAACTGCTGTTATGTTGATTAATATGCATTGTCCTAACTTAAATAAATAAATAAATGAAATGAAATGAGAAGAAGGCGAAGCCGATATTTAATCTGACTAAATCATTGAGAGAGACTGGCTAGTCATTTGTTTCCTCTAACAGTGGGGGTTAAAAGACATGTCCCGCACAACAAGGCTTTTAAGAAGATTAACACTTAAAAACAATTATTTGGTTGATAAAAATTATAGCAAATATATGTCTGAGCTGAACTTTTCCTTAATAAATGAACGTAATTGTGAAATGAGCTGGATTAAAAAATTTGTTTCGCCGAAAGTGATAACAAGCCATATACTGTATAGGTCGCAGGCCTTGAAAAAAACCATAAAAAGGTGTGACCTATACACCGGAAAATACGAATTTCCTTTGAAAACACCGCCTCTGGTCTGCTTCTACCTCCTCTCTTGCTCTGTTTAACTCGCGCGCTGTGGAGTTTTGCTTTCATCTCCTCCCCCTATCGTCTGTCTTGACTGTGATTGGCCAAGTCAAAGTCAACTTTATTGTCAGAACTGCAATATGTACAGGACATACACAGGATTGAAATTGCGTTTCTCTCAGTCCCTCGGTGCAACAGTAACCATTTAAACACTAAAACACTGAAACATTTAAAGACCGTGTAAAGTGAATTTCAATATTTTCTTCAATAAACATTATAAATGTCATAATTGTAATCTTGTAAATGAGTAAAAAGTCTCAAAATTGTAGCTCAATTAATTTTGAAAGATATTTCTGTTTCAGGATTTTTTAGGCGTGTTTTAAATGTGACCGGGTTTCGTCACGCGGTCTTCAGCCCCACCCCCTGCAGCTTCAGCCGTATAAATTAGACCACGGCGCGGAGCGTGTCCGAGCAGGGGAGTCTGCGTCGGACACAGGAGCGGCGCACGGTGGGAGCTCATCCTGGAGGTGGCAGAGCTCCAGGATGAGGAGGCCGGGTTGGCGCGGAGCGTGTCCGAGCAGTAACTACCGACTTTGGCTGCAATCCTTCGCGAACATCTTCAGGGGGCAGGACACGGGGGCAGTACTGCGCTGAAACCACGCCCACGCGCTGACACGCCCCCAGCGTCTTAGACCAGGGGAAAATTATGTTTTTTCATTATTTTTGAGACTTAATTTGATAAGGTAAACAATGTTTTTAATCAGTCAGATTTATATGGGTGATTAATAACACATATTTATGCCGTGTGACAAACTAAAACCACACATTGAAATTTACTTTACACGGTCTTTAATAAACATAAGCATAAAATAGTAAAAGTGTAACACTGTCCTGAGTTTTTGCATAGTAGTATAAAAGTATGAAAATTTACACCAACACTAAAACACTAAACATTTAATGAACATAAGCATAAAATGAAATAATAAAAGTGTAATACTGTCCTGAGTTTTTGCATAGTAGTATAAAAAGTATAAAAAGTATATCTATAAAATAAACTGAAGGTTCTAAATGATGCGTTCCAACAAAGATGTTTTATTGTCGACAGATGCCTTGCCGTGTCTTAAAATCCAGTCAGTGGGAAATTATGTCATCTAATCTGTCACGGGTCCGATGCCCCCCCCCACCACCACCACCGAAAACGAAAACTCTTCGGATCTACACGATTCACGTTAATTATATATTTTTGCTTTGAAAACGGCAATTTTTGCCGAAAGGTGACTAGTTTGCAGGTATGAAATATGATCCTCAGATTTAATGTGCTGGCTCACATTTGAGTGCATCCTGAAAATCCAGAGCGGAGGAAAAATCATTGAACAAAAGAATGCATCAGCAGCGAGAAGACGGTGAGAAACAATTTAAGCTGGAACTACAGCAGCAACACTTTTACCTAAATTAAACTTCAAAGACCACAAAACTTACACACATCAACCACAAACAGCTGAAAGAGTGAGTGGGTGTAAATAAAACAACCTACAAACCATAAAAAACTAAAAATGAACAGAGGAACGCTGAACAATTTAAATAACCTCCAACATAATTCACACATTTATTCAATCGACACTAAAAGCACAAAGTTCTGCTCAGCGCCGTCAGAGCATCAGCCTGCCAGTCCTGATCCAGAGTGTGTCGCTCTGGAAGATTTGGTTTGGAACCTGATATTAAAATTGCTAAGTCAATATCTATATTTAAGAAAACGATTAAAACAAAATTTCTGAACAAATATTCATAAATTGGTTTATATGCAAATTACTATATATGGTATTGTGTGAGAAATCATTTATTATCTTTTTTTTATTTTATATGTGATTGCTGTTGGAATTGATTGTTTGAATTAATTTTGTTTGAAGAAGGGGCAGATATAACAAGATTTTTTTTTTCTTCTGCCTCCTTTCATTTCATGTATTGTTTTGTTTTATAATGTGGTTTTGTAAATAATTTTCTTATGTTTTTTTTAATTTGAAATGAATACATTTAATAAAAAAAAATAAAAAAAGATGAGTGTGTTTGTTGTGATGTGTGTTTTTGTGTTACTGTGACTGTAGGCCCCTGTGAGCGAGGTGATGAGGAGATGTTTGTGTCTTTGCCTCCCTCACCGCTGTCTTCACCGAAGCCCTCGTGGCTGATCTTGCGGAGGCGCTCGAAGCCGTGGTTGAGGTTTCTCATTTTGTCCTTCAGCTCCGTGTGCTTCTGCTGCAGCACGTGCTCTTTGGTGTCGCCCTCCAGGGGGGAGATCACATTCTTGTGTATTTCTGTTGAGAGGATGAGATGAGAGGAGGTGATGAGAGGAGCCCACAGGGTTCGGTGGGCGGGTTAATGAGGAGTGAAGTCACGAGGAGGCGAGTCGAGGAAAAGAGGGAGAGACAACAGGAGAGAGGAAAAATAAATTAAAGGCTCAGCTTTCCTCGAGTCATGTCGCCCGCCGCCTTGCAGGCCAGTCAGTGTTAAGACTACGATCATCTTTAGGTTACAGAAATAGTGTCAGTTCTTCTGTTAGAGCTCAGAGCGTGTGTTGTGAACAACTCTCAGTTACAACCACACCAAATGTTACATCAGTTTCTGTACAGCTGGCCCACAGCTGCTACAGTGCACGGTCAAAGTCAGTACTTTGTGATGCACTTCGGTTCAGGTTCTTGAACATCTGAACTAATTTTGGGTGTTTGTGAATATTTGTCTCCATCATCGACTGTGTTCTCCTGATGAAACCTGATTAGAAAGTTTGAGTTGAATTTCACGTTTAACGACTGGCGTGGATCCACCCCAGTGGTCTAGTCTACATTTTATTTTCATTCAACCTTTATTTAGGCAGGTTAATCTCATTGAGCCTTGAGGACTCATTTACAAGAGAGACCTGTATACTGTGCTCAGAAACAAAAGTACACTGGTTAGTACAATGTAATCATGAATTTATTTTGATTTTTAAACATATTGAACATTTCAAACTTTCTCTGATGCTTTTATTTGAATAAATGAACAACAAACTTTGTTCAACAGTTGGCTTTGTATTAAAAGCATGTTATAGAATTTATAAAACAGTATCAAAGCAAAACATGTTCAAGTATTAAGTAGGGATGGGGCCGATCCGATCCAGTATCGGTATCGGCCTCCGATATCAGCATAAGTTACATTTCGGATTTTCCGATCCAACCTGCCGATATTTTCGATCCATGGTGCACGTATGTTACACCATATTCTGTGACTACCGTCTTAACATTGTGCAAGTTAAACCCAATGAAGACACTGAGTGTCACAATAGGAAACACCCAAACTTTAACAGCACACAAGAGGCAGGTCTATATCACAGACGTCCATCTCACTCATGGTGCAGCAAGAACACTAAAATGCCGCAAAGCATTATGGGAAAGACAACACAGTCCACTCCCCTTAACTGCTACAGTATATTGTGACTATTGTGACCATAGGAGGTGGTGTTGCATGCACTGTTGCAGGTCACAGAATATGTGTAACAACGGGTTCAATCGACCGAACCGGAAACAGCTTCCTCTGACCTTGTTTCACAAACAAAAAGCAAAAAATATGAATCACTAAACCTATTAAAAAAAACTATAAACATAATGATCTCTAAAACTAAACCTAATGCACAGGGGTGGTTGACTGCCCCACTATTTTTAAGTTTCATTTTTGATTGTGGCACTGTGAGTTCAATTCTTGTTGGCTTTAAACTATACATTGAATTTATAAATGTACTGATGTTATTTGAATCGGTTTCATTTCCCAGATCAATATTAAATTAAATTTTATTTAATTCTTTCACAAATTCATGAAATGTTTTTCCCCATTATCTTTTATGTTTTTTATTATTATTATTAATATGTAAAATGAATAAAAACTTTAACAAAATAAAAAATAAAATAAAATAAAAAGTCTCCACACAAAAAACTTTTTTATTAAAACTCTTTTCCAATAGCTCCAAGATTTGATCAGTGAAAATATATGGGGAGTGGACTGTGTTGTCTTTCCCATAATGCTTTGCTGTATTTTTGTGTTTCTGCTGCACCATGAGTGAGATAGACGTCTGTGATATAGACCTGCCTCTTGTGTGCTATTAAAGTTTGGGTGTTTCCTGTTGTGAGGCTCAAAGTGTCTTCATTGGTTTTAACTCACACAATGTCAAGATGGTTGTCACAGAATATGGTGTAACACATGTGATGATGATATCGGAACTGGGTCGGTATCGGCTGATACCCAGAGTTAAGTATCGGGATCGGATCGGAAGTAAGAAAATGTGGATCGGTGCATCCCTAGTATTAAGTAGTAAGTACAGAAATATTAATTATACACAAAACAAGTTCAACCAACTCAATGTGTCTCAATGTTCCAAATGTGTTGACAGTGACATGAGCCCATGTCATGCATCATTGCATGGGTTCGTGTCATTGAGCACTTTTAAGTGGGTTTACTGAAATTCCCAAGCTTTTCTAGTGGGTATGCTCCATATGACAGCGTCTCAGTAACTGTGTTTCCATCTATTTTCAATTCGAATTTTGAGCAAATTTTTGAAATTTCGCAAAAATGTAAATAAAATTAATGCGAATCAGAAGTGTTTCCATCAACTGGCCTGAAGCGCATCCACCAGGCCACACAAAGCGGCATTACGTCAGACGTCAGCGTTACGCACGTCTACAGTAAACAGGAAGTAGCGGTTGAAAACAGGACCCGACCACACATCTCGTCAAAATGGAGAGAATATTTCAGGAATGTGTTGCTATCGGGCAAGTTGTATTTATTCTGTCATGCCAACTAGTTTTAGCGATGTTACATGTTGTCCGGAGACGAAGTCACGTGACGTAAATGTTCGCTACGTCAGAACTGAGTCGGCAAATCTGTTTCCATCTCTCGTTTTGCGCATCGGCTCTGATTCGAAGAACCCAAAAACCACCTCAAGCGAGCGTATCAACTTTTTTGCAAATTAGAGGAAGTTAATTCAAATCGTGCCGTTTCCATTCAGCTTTTCTGATGCGATACTTCAAAATGCGTATCAAGAAACCTTGATGGAAACACGGCTACAGACCAAACCCCTGATCCACCGTTAGTCAATGTCAGAAGTTTCTCTGTTTCAAGAGCTCTGAACAACCTGGTAACATTGCATGTCGAGGACACTTTGCTCTCACAGCATAAAATACCAATAAAACTCTTATTAATCGCTTGCAATATAAAAGTCAACAAAAAGGATCAAAACACTAGTTGAGTAACAGCCTTGAATACTGGAAAAGGCTATGAAGGCAGTTGAGCACGTGATGGTGGATTTTTATGGAAGTGCATTAGTAACTGTAAAAAAACTGTGTATCCAACAAAGTTCAGTCAGGTCCTCTGGATGGTTTCTTTGTGTTGAAACGTTTCGTCTTTCATCCAAAGGACTACATCAGTCCGAGGAGCCACAACAAACTCACTCTTATAATTAGTGCCTTCACATAGTGGGTCAACCAGTTTGATGGTGATAAGATGGTTTCTGGCCAAAGTGGTTAAAACATCAAGGTAAAACACTCCCAACAGTTCAGTCAGGTCATCTGGACGGTTTCTTTTTGTTGAAACGTTTCGTCATGGTTGCCTCAGAGGAGTCGACGAAGGAGAGGACGGACGAAACCATCTCATCACCATCAGAGGAGTCGATGGGGGAGAAGGTGGACTCCAGAAACCATCTTATCACCATCAAACTGGTTGACCCACTATGTGAAGGCGCTAATTATAAGACTGAGTTTGTGGCTCCTCGGACTGATGTAGTCCTTTGGATGAAAGACGAAACGTTTCAACACAAAGAAACCGTCAAGAGGACCTGACTGAACTTTGTTGGATATTTCTACCTGGATTATTGAGCGTGAACTTTAATGTCACTGAGGTGTAGCCATTTTTGTGTTTGCTAAGTTTGCTTAGCTGTGGCAGCCATTTTGAATTAGGTTGACTCCAAGAGTTTAACAGATGTAGATGAAGAACCAAATGATTACTTTCTGAAAAATTAGTGATTTATGAGTTATTTTGATAACGGTGCAAAGAAATAGAAACACACGGGCAAAACCGTTATCGCTCCACCTTTGGCTTTCAGTAAGGAGCAATAAAAACAAAAAACAGAAGAGAAAGCAAGCAGGCGTTTTGTTGTGGGAGGTGTGAAATAACCCCAAATAGATCCTCTTTCTCTTAAAATAATAAACTTCTTCGTCTGTAAGAACCACAAGCAGTTTATGAGCATGGACTTCCTGGGTAATACCAGCGAGTTATGAGATTTCTGTCCAACTCCCCTTCAGAAGAGCGAGGAGGAAAAACTTAAAGGGGACCACACATGCAAAATTCACTTTTTAATGTTTTTTTACTCAACTTTGGGTATTTACTTCATAAAAAAACAGTCCTTGTGCCAAAAAAATGCACCCAGTGGTTTATTTACTCTAAGTAGATTTATTTGTCTGTGATTAAAAACGCTTCGTTTCACACTTCCTGCGGTTTGTGACGTCACAAACCGTAGCCAATCACCTCAAACCTGAGTCCAGCCCCTCACCTAGCAACCCCTGGTGATGCTCCACCCACTTGAGTATAAAAGATGTCACGGTTGCCTAGCGGTTTAGGAGCTGACCTGGCGGTCATTTATTTATTTATTTATTCATTTATTTAGCCCCCGGGGGGCTAGGGGTTTGCCCTGCTCCAGCCATGCAGCACATCTCGAGTAAAACCAGAATGTTTTATTACCTTGTTTGAATGAACTCTGTCTCGTTGAAACTGTGCACACACACTCTCGCGGTTTGGACTTGTTTCTTATATGATGAAGGACTACTTTTGCACAACTGTCAGTTTGGTTGAGCGGTTACGACACTTGAGCGCCACGCAGGAGAGCGGAGATCGCATCCTGTCAACGGCATCTTTTTTTCCCCCCCTTTTTTTTAAAGCCTTTTGTTTCGGAGAAATCGGGGTGAGACTAGATATATACATCGACATAATAATACTTTATAATTGTTATTTTTACGTTTTAGTTCAATTTTTAGTGTAATATCGCTCCCAACGCGCAGCCGGCAGAAAACTGTGCACACACACACTCTCTCGCGGGGCGACAGTCTGTACCATCAAGCACCACTGATCGATATATTTTCAGATTAGCAACTTATTTATTTTAAGAATACCTTTCACTTCATCAAAATCTAATCAAAACTTCAGCGTTCTAAATGTAGGTGGTTGTGATTGTTTCTTATACGATGAAAGACTGCTTTTTGCATAACTGCCCGGTTGGCCTAGAGGTAGTGAATTGGACTCGTCATCCGAAGGACACGGGTTCGCTTCCCGGTCGCGGCATCTTTTAAAAAAAAATTTTTAAGCCTTTTGTTTTGCAGACCGCCGGCGAAGACACCATCTGCGTGCGGGAGTTGCTGGGAGCTACTGACTTTTGAGGTCCGGGGGTCCGGTCAAAGGTTGCCTCATGCGGATAAATTAACTGGAGACATTCTGTGAACTTTGTTTGTGTGTGGACTGAAGCAGCGATCGCTCCCAAAAGCGCCGCATGCAACGAGCGGAGCTAACACCGCCCGCTCGGAGGAGGAAAAGCTATCATTAGCCTCGGAGGTGGGCTAATGCTAAAAAAAGGAGCTGCAAATGGCGGCGCGCGCAGAGGGCTTTTGGTAAGTTATCTTAAGCTACTAGCACTAACAGTAAGTCAAATGAGTAATAAAAAAGAGCTAATTTTAAAATAACAACATATTAGAGATACTGGCTGTTACAGAGGGCGTAGTTAATGTAAATAGGTCTTTGTAGGGCGTGGCTTTCAGACCTCATTATTCATAAACCGGTCGTTTAGAACGGAAGTGAAATTTGGCAGAATTAGAAAGGGGATATTTTATTATCTAAGCATTATTTTGTGTATAAAATTGACTGAAAATGGTCTGGATAGCCCACAGATAAACCACAAAAAATTATATATCCTACATTTGGTCCCCTTTAAAGAAAGGCAGAGCACACGGCAGCATTCTGCCTGAATATCAGCCGATGTTTGGATCCAAAGAGAAAAGCTAACACAATAAAAAGCTGAGGAACAGACAGCAAGTGGAGGTGAAGGTGCTGTGGAGGCAAACACAGACTCCCCTCAAGGCAGCATGATTGGCTGAACATTTAAATGCACCAGACAAGCAGAAAAGTACCCCTGGCTTGTTCTGCAGTGTAGCACTGAGGAGTGATAAAATAATAAAAGCCCTGCATAGAGCCGGTATCATCTGAAGGAGATTATCTTCCCCACGTCTTCATGAAAAACACAGAGGCCTGTCAGCGCTGGGAAGTGACGAGCGTCAACAGAGCAAAGAGCAGCAGGAGACGTGCCGTCTGCTACCTGCCACCTACGTACCTGACCACGTCTGAACAAATAAAGCCCCTCGCACATCAACTCCTCATCCTGAAAACATTTCACTCATTTTTCTATCTGGAAAATTATGAAGAACACAATCGGTGAACAGGAAGTGCTTTTTATCCATCCAAAGATGTGAACATACTGTAAATCTGTCCAAAGAAGTTTAGGACCTCGGCATATGTTGCCATGGCGATCTAGCCAGGGTCAAATACAGCCACCAACTCACAACATGTTAACCCACTGATCTCCCCTCGATGCTCTGTAGCTGCTCAAGATCAGATTAGATCTTGAGTGCATGGTTCTTCTCACTTTAGGTTGTGTACGATGTGCAGTGATGGCATAGGTACATTGAAAAAGTAACTTACCGGTAGTTAAGTTACTGATTACTTGATTTGGAAAGTAACTAAGTTAGATTACTAAGTTACCGTACTTTTCGGCGGAAAAGACGCTTCTGTGTATAAGCCGCTTGGTCCAATTATTAAGAATAATTTGAAAAAATCCATAAATACGCCGCTTCGCCCTATAAGACACATCTATTATGCGTCACCGCTATGCGACGCGTCAGCGCCTCATTTGCCCTGCTGAAAATGGCGGCCACAGAAGCGAGCCAGCACGGAAGGACTTTACAAGATTAACACGGTAAAAACAATTATTTCTTTGCTGAGAAAAATATATTTCTTAGCTGACATTATAGCACAAGGGTTCCGTTCACTCTGTAAGCCTAAAAAATATCCGTTGAGTGGTTTATGACTAGTATTTATAACAATATAAACGGAAATAAAACAGAAGCTAACGAGATGATTCCGTCCCTAAAAACACGAATTAAAAAATCTAATTTTATCTCAAATGTCTTATACAGGGCAACAGTTTGTACATTAAACCCCATATAATTACACTTTGTAAGCAGAAAAAATATCCGCAGAGTGGTTTATGAGCTATATATCTAAATAATAGGTACAGTATCTGTTAACGGGAGCTAACGCTAAAATATTGGGTTTTTTTTTAAATCTCAAACATCTCATAAAGCTAGTCAGTTGTAAATGACCACCAAATAATTACGCTCTGTAAGTTTCAAGAAAATCCGCGGTGTGATTTATGAGTTATCTTGCTAAAAAATACGGCTAACAACACACCTCCAGAGCAGGAGGCCGGGCAGCAACACAGTCAGTCCGAGCAAAAGAGGCTTTTTTCGGACACATAAGCTAGAAACGGTCAGTGTACTCTCTGGAAGTGTCCCCCTATAGGACAAAAGTGGTACTGCACAATTTTTTGGCCAAAATGAAAAACGGCAATATCAGAGCCAAAAATGGGTCTAAAAATATGGGAAAAAATCCATAAATAAGACGCAAGGCGTATAAGCCGCAGGACATTCAAATTAGTAAAAAAAACTGCATCTTATATGCCGAAAAGTACAGTACTTTATTACCACTTTCGGCCGCTAGGGTCCACTGACTGTTAGTTGGCAGCGTGGCTGCCTGAGAGGAGGCAGGGAGTTATCGTTGGTCTTGGTTAAGCTTACATTTATTAAATATACAACATGAACATAAGCACATGCAGTTGTAAATGTTTAAATGTATAAAAACACACAGAAGAGCCATTTTTTGACAACATAAGAACATTGTTCCCTAGTTTAGAACAGACATTGTTATTACTATTGGTGATGGTGAAATTCAGGAATACTTTCAGGAACAAGCAGTTGACATCAGAAAGTATTTGAAAGAGCAGGTAGTGATGTGCACAGAGACACAGAAGCATCTTTTGAGTGTTCACTTTTTATTACTAAGACTAAAAATCTGCACAATATTGGATAAACCTTCTGAAACCACCTGCCTGAGTTGATGTGTGGAGCTCATGCAGTGGATCAAATGAAAACTGTCCCGCTCTCTAACACTGTCAGAGTCAGAGCTTCTTTATGGTCATTTTTTAAATTATTTAGAGTCATTTATTGTCATATTGTCAAGGACATAATAGATAAAATAGTTGAAAATTCAAAAAAATCAGCTGCATGATAGGATCAGGAAGACATCTTGACAAAACTACTTAAAAAATTAAGAGCGTTTTTAAAGCTCCACTGACATGTTCTTTTAACTTTTCAAAAAATGGCACAACATATATAAATATTAAGATAGACCTCTGACCGTTTTTGCTAAAATAATGTTCAATGAATGAAATTTCCTCTCAAAATATTTTAAATTTAGCGCCGTTTTTTTAGACCGTAAATCCGGATTTTCCGGTCACGTGTCAGCAGAACCGATCTGACGTCACGTCCGATACTGAACTCTGCTCAAACCGTACATTGAATGGACAAAAATATAAACGCATCCGTCGAATTTAGCCAATTAAAACTACATTTTAGCGATTTGGCTTCAGTTTGGGGAAAAAAAAGTTATTTTGAGTGATGCACAACGAACGGAAAGGTTTATATTCTCCGTGTTGCTTCTGTAAGAGTTATCACGATAGCTCTGCTGCCATCTGGTGCTCAATGTGAAACCTCCCTTGAAAAAAAAAAGCAAAACGGAGAATATAAACCTTTCCGTTCGTTGTGCATCACTCAAAATAACTTTTTTTTCCCCAAACTGAAGCCAAATCGCTAAAATGTAGTTTTAATTGGCTAAATTCGACGGATGCGTTTATATTTTTGTCCATTCAATGTACGGTTTGAGCAGAGTTCAGTATCGGACGTGACGTCAGATCGGTTCTGCTGACACGTGACCGGAAAATCCGGATTTACGGTCTAAAAAAACGGCGCTAAATTTAAAATATTTTGAGAGGAAATTTCATTCATTGAACATTATTTTAGCAAAAACGGTCAGAGGTCTATCTTAATATTTATATATGTTGTGCCATTTTTTGAAAAGTTAAAAGAACATGTCAGTGGAGCTTTAAGATTACAGTACTCAGTTTTTAAAGAAAAGTTATGCGAGTAATTCTCAAAACAGTGTTCTTGTAGTTATTTCTGTTGTACAACCACCAGTTTAAACCCTTTACAAATAAGTTTGTAACTATTTACTTTATTCTATAATTAACTACTATTACTTATAATATTAATTATGATATTTACTTTCAGTTTAAACCTTTTACAAATACGTTTGTAACTATTTACTTTATTCTATAATTAACTACTATTACTTATAATATTAATTATAATATTTACTTTATTCTTTTATCAATTTGATGAAGAGGTTAATCTGATTGAATCTTTTGGGAGAGGGGAGTAGCGAGGGATTGTGGGGTCTCAGATTGGCTAGGAAGTAAGAAGGGGGGGTCTTTGAGGAAAATAGGTTGGGAACCACTGGAACAGAGAACACTCTGCTTCTCTCAAGCTCATGAAAAATGGGAGCAAAAACAAAAGTGTTGCATTTATATTTTTGATTGGTGTATTTAGACATACTGTATAGTGAGTGAGTCAAAATGATAAAGGTATGATAGAGCAGTAAGTCATCATCTGGTGCGATGATCGACAGATTCCTTTGTGACACAGAAAAGTCCCTTTTAGTCCAACTCCTCTTTGTAGACCACTCTTCAGACTTTAGACGCTTGTAAAGTTTAATGGTGAATCCAGACCGAACGCGTTTTCAACTGCAGGAGCGTCCGGTTTACATGCAAAGTCAATGGGGGACGCGCCTCCAGGCGTCTCTTGGCGTCGGGCGTCACGTCACGTGCGTGTTGAGCGTGCTGGAAAGCGTTTTTCGTGCACGTGAACCCGCGTCAGCCTCCAAACCACGCATTCACCATGCTGAAGATTTCGCCGTTCAAACTCGTGAACGCGTGTCCAACCAATCAGGGAGAGTCGGGTGGAGGAGAAAGGGGGAGTCCGCTATGTGACGCGGAAACGAGGGGACGGGGGTATTGCGCAACTATGTGACGTATTGTTTGTGGGACACAGAAAAAACCCGCAAAGTCGTGTACTATGGAAGAGAAACTCATTGTAGCTGTGTGTTCGCGACAAGTCCTTCACGACCAGTCAAGTCTGCTCTACAGAGACAGAAATAAAAAGCTCCTTGCCTGGCGGAGTGCAGTGAGGAACTCGGTATACCGGTAAGCTCCCCCCCCCCCGCCGCCACGCCGCCGCAATTTCACGTTCTGGTCTGGACACCACTGGGTCCAGAGCAGGTCATGTGCAGCCTGAAACCATCTGGCTCCCCCTTCGATGTGGTCCCCCCTCGGCTTCTAAAGGAGGTTTTTCACACTCTAGGTCCCTCCATTCTCTCGATTGTAAATAGCAGTCTATCCTCGGGTGTGGTGCCAAAATCATTAAAACATGCTGCTGTTCAACCCCTCCTGAAAAAACCAAACCTCGACCCGTCAGTATTATCCAATTTCAGGCCTGTCTCCAGACTCCCATTTGTTTCTAAACTTCTAGAGAAAATAGTTGAGTCCCAACTAAAGTGCTTCCTGGAGGATCACGCTATCCCCGAGCTATTCCAGTCTGGCTTCAAATCCCTCCACAGCACTGAGACTGCCCTACTGAAGGTTTTTAACGACATCTTCCTATCCACAGATACTGGTGACTCTGTGCTGCTTGTCCTATTGGACCTCACATCCGCTTTCGACACCATCGACCATGAGATCCTCATTGCTAGGTTGGAGCAGTGGGTGGGCATCTCAGGATCAGCCCTAAACTGGTTCAGATCCTACCTCTCTGACAGGTCTTTTTGTGTGTCCATCAATGATTTTACTTCTGCAGTGGCGGCTCTTAAATGGGGGGTTCCGCAGGGGTCCATCCTGGGTCCTCTCTTGTTCTCCTTATACCTGCTGCCACTCGGTGCTATTTTCCGGAAACACAATATACCTTTCCACTTCTACGCTGATGACTGTCAAATCTACTTCCCCCTAAGACAAAATGGTACAGGCTCTATTCAACCTCTGCTCGACTGCCTGGCTGACATCAGGGACTGGATGGCTTTAAATTTCTTAAGCTTCAATGATAAGAAGTCTGAAGCCATATTGTTCCTTCCCAATGACACAACCTCAAACCACTGCATTGACCTGTCTGCTCTACCCCTATCCGAAAAACAAAAAGTCAAAAATCTGGGAGTGATAATGGATCCTTCCATGAAACTCAACAGTCATGTAAACATGATCGTCAAATCCTGTTTTTTCCAGCTGAGGCGTCTGTCTAAGCTGAAGCCCATATTATCCAAAAAGCACCTGGAGACAGTGATTCACGCATTCATTACATCTAGGCTTGATTACTGCAATTCACTTCTGTTTGGCGTCAGTCAAGCCACCATTGCACGATTACAACTGGTTCAGAACGCAGCTGCCCGATTTTTAACCAGCACACGCAAAAGAGAGCACATTACACCAGTCTTGGCCTCCCTTCACTGGCTACCGGTTCATCTTCGAATCCAATTCAAAATTCTCATGTATGTCTACAAATCGCTGAACAGTCTCGCCCCCGCCTATCTCTCGGATCTGATACACCCATATGTCCCTCCACGTGCTTTGAGGTCAGAGGATCAGGTACTCTTAATAGTTCCAGAAACTCGCCTTAAGCGCAGGGGTGACAGGGCGTTCTCTGTAGCAGGCCCAAGACTCTGGAACGAGTTACCGCTGCTCATCAAACAGGCCCCCTCCCTCTCGGTTTTCAAATCCCGGTTAAAAACTCACTACTACTCCATCGCTTTCAATGCCAGCTGATTTGTATTGGATCGTTTGATTTATGATCTGCAATGTTTTTATGTTTTTCGTGTTGTACTTCATTGTCTGTGTTGCCTGTTGCGTGTTTGTTTGTCCAGCACTTTGGTGTGGACTTGTTCCTGTTTAAAGTGCTTTATAAATAAAATGGTATGGTATGGTATGGTGCGTCCACTTGCGTGCGTGTCGAGCTTTTTTGCCGTTGAAAAGGCGTTCGGTCTGGATGTAGCATAATGACGATCCGAACAGCACAGTAAAAGATTCAGCTCACCCTCTGTCCTGCTGACGGTCTCCATGAGGATGTTGTACTCGTGGATTTTCTCCTTGTGATGCTGGAACTCCCTTTTCAAGCTCTGCAGCTCCTCACCGGTGAACTTACCAGAGGTCTGTGCCTGTTGGAAGTTTGTGATGGAGAAGAGTTAGTGTCCAAATGATCAGAATAATAAATACGTGACACATGGCTGACAATAATCACAATTCACTTAAAACACCTGAGAGTGAAGCAGGATGAACCACGACACTGCTCACTTCTCCAGGTACCGCGTGTGTTTTTAAATGATGTTCTTGTTTGAATGATTATGGAAACTTTGTTACACCTTCCCCTCGAAAAGCGAGAATGTGGTCAGTCACAGACGGTGACATGTTTGGAAATTCATGAGATCAGAAACAAAAGTGAATTCGTCTTTTGTTTTATGTCAAAAAGGAAATTAAAAATATAGTTGGACCAACTCGTGTTCTAAAGTAGCAACAAGCTGTGAATTTGAGTGGTTTACTTTAAAGCCCCTCACTAATAAATTAGCTCGTACGGGGACTGATGAGAGACTTTGTCAACTTCTTGGTTGGTGTTTATTGAAAATGTGGGCCTTAATTAAAGCCAACACTTTTTCTTCCTGTGGGTTTTGTGTAACAAATTATTTGTTGTTTCTCTGAGAATGAGATCGGTCGAATCTAAAAAATGTATTTGGAAATACTTTATGATCACCTAAAGGAGCAACAGATGCTAATCAATTTTATTTTCTTTAACTTCAACCATTTTGCTTTTGTTCCTGTTCAGGCTGGTCGGGGTTACGCTCTGGACAAGAGCCAGTAGGGCGAACGGAAACAAACCAGACCCGCACACCGACAACTGTAGTCCGTTTAGAAACCTCAAACCTCCAATCATCTCGTAGTTGGAGAAAACCCACGCAGGAACACAGAGAACAAACCAACTCATCACTAGAAGGCAGTAACCAGGATTTAACCTGTGAACTTCCTGCCGTGTGGTGACAACATTAACCACCACACCACCGCTGACCTGAACACATTCAGCCTGCAGTCTCGTATCTACATTTTATTTTATTCAGAGATAGAAGGATTTCATCGGCAGCCGAGAAGAGATTTAAGACGGCATTTGAAGTGGAAACATTTGAACTCTTCCAGATACACAAATGAGCAGACTGCACAAAACAGTTGGTCTTTTTTATTTTCCATCATTAAGCAACGTGTGCCTCAGGGAACATCAGATAAAATATGTAAAGCACCGTCTCTTCAAAATGTTTCTTCAGTCCACAACAACTGGGCAGTAACAACTGGGCAGCAACAACTGGG
>JBBPBX010013004.1:0-18728 GCA_038048925.1 Garcialebias charrua
CCATCTGTTCTCTCTGGCGTTTCATACTGTGTGAGCTGACTTTGTGTACATGCATATATTTTATCCTGTATTTGCATTTTAATGCTGTTCTTATACATTTTTATTATAATTTCACTGCTGTAAATGCCATAGTTTTACCATTAGTGTGTGTTACTGTTTCTGTAATTTTATTGTGATGCACCAACTGTGACTTGACTGTCGTGTGGGTCCATGAGTTATTTTGCTAACAGACAAACAGACTGACTACAAGCGTTAACATGTGTGTCAGCCTGATGTCACAGGGTAAATAAAGGTTCAAAATACATTATTAACAAGCAGCTTCCTAACAACAGAAAGTCGAGGCTAAACACGAGCGAGGCACTTTGTTGCCGTGTGTTACGGTGTGGATGTTAGCATGTTAGCATTGCGTTGCTAAGCTAGCGACAGTAACAGACGAGCTAGATCATGAAAATAACTGTTCAAACACACACAGTTTCACTGTTATTCACATTGAATTTAGGTTTACCTGACAAAAAGTGATCGGAGCTTATTTTTGATGTTGACGATGGCAAATCCTTGCAGTTGATCTTACACAGCCAGACTCGCCGACGTTCAGTGGTGAGCGCTTCTGTATCTGGTCCTTCATGCTTCCTTATTTTCGGAATTACGTAAAACTTACGCTTGGCAATTGCTCGTGTAACATTTATAGGCTATGCAGCTAACTGCGGCTACAAGAGCAGCATCAGAAGATGGTTCTTTTAAGGAGCCTGAGGTGTGAATGAGGACAGGAGACAATGGTTTTAGGGCCAGTTTACACGGCACGTATTTTGAGTGTAACCGCTACTTTCTCTTTGCGACTTTGCTTATCGCCTACACGACGCTGCTGGCCCCCCTCTTTGACTCCGATACTTTTCTGACCCTGCTCTCAAGGTGGAAGTTTTTCGCTGACCCCCCGCTGATAATGTAAACATCTCCCGTGGAGCTTTTGTGTCAACCACATGCGCGCAGCCCGCATGCGCGGACAGTCTGACATTTCACGTGTCACGCTGCAAAATATAACAGTTTAACAATAATAAACAGTATTTATGTTGGCGTGGGAGATGTAAATTTATCTGAACTACAGTATCTATCTGGACTCGTTACATTTTTTAAACAGTGCGTAACGTGCTGTGAAAATGAAGACACCAGGTTTATTTTTTATTTATTTATTTATTCAGCACCACAAAGTTTACAACACAAACACTGAGAATTAAACTGAACACACTATTAAAACACGTGAACCGAACTGTAACTACGTTAATGAACTGGACTCTTGCTGTGTGTTCATCTGGACCCATCAGAACCGCCGAACCGTCTGCCTGTTTGTTGGAACGACAGCTTCTCCACCTGGCAGAAATAAATAAATAAATTTAAAAAAACTCAGTTGTTGTGTGATCAAAGTAAACACAAGCAAACATTATATTAAGAACGTTGATTTACCTGCTGTAAGTCAGCTCTTTATCACGGAGTAAAGTCCGGTTCTGGTCCACAGTCCACTCAGCGTCTGCGTCTGGTGTACAGCTTGTTAGATGAAGCGGTTCCACTTGGTGTCAAATCTGTTGACTCTTATCCAAATTCCAGCTTTAACTTGTTGTTAACTTGTTGACAACAACTTGTAGTTAGCTGATTTTAGCCAGAGAGGAAAACAGACGAGGCAGCTGCTGTGTTTACCTCAGGCTGCACGCATGCGCAGTAGTGAAGGTTCCAAAAATCACAGCGCCATCTAATGGCCCAACATGGTAACTACAGTGAAATCATGAGGATGGGGGGTGGAGGGGGAGAGAGTCGTATCCACAGAATTCGACCGTGTCCACGCAAAACTTTTCACCTAATTAACATACCCAAAACATCCGTTTCCCCCACACAGTGTCCGTGTAAACAGGGCCTTAGTTTAGGTGGAGATATTAGTGATTTAAAAGAAAAAAACAACAGACAATTACAAATGCACAATGAGACACAAATGTCCTCTGAATGAATCAAATTCCAAGATCATAAAGTTCTTGTCCTTTTCCTAGCTCGCAATCCTTAGATCCAAAAGAGGATCTGATCCATCAAGGGAGAGAAAACAATGGAGGGAAAAAAAACCGACCTGAAAGGTCAGAAAACCCATTAAGTATTTTGTCAAAAAACAATCAGGTACAAAGCATATGAAAATTAATATTAAATGCAAATGCAATCATTAAATTCCTAATGATTAAACCAGTGTTTTTCAACATTTTTTGAGCCAAGGCACAGTGTTTTCATTGAAAAAATCACAAGGCACACCACCAACCAAAACTGTAAACATAGATACTCTGTATCCGCCTATATTAAATATATAGTCATTCTTATCAAAGTGTCTTGAATAGGAATGAAATAAACACAAAAATGTATTTTATCATATTTTATATTTCTTATTTCAAATTGCACTTAACATGTCTTCAAAAATACACCCGAACAGTACCACAACAATGTGGTCTTAAATTTAAAGAGGTTGTAGAAAAGGGGGGGGGGGCTTTTTTAAATAATTTCCAAGGCACACCTGACGATCACTCGCGGCACACTAGTGTGCCTAGGCACGGTGGTTGAAAAACACTGGATTAAACTAATCAACCATTTCAAACATTTCAATCAAGTAAAGTTAACCATAATTTAAATAAAGTAAAAACTAAACTGCCTCATCAACAGAAATGCACGTAAAGAGTGATGTGACATCATTTACATGCATTCCAGTTGATGAGGCAGTAGAGGTGGTCTGTTTAGGGTTAAAATCAGACACCACTCTGAACAGCAGGACCACGCTTTCCACAGAGCAACTGTGTCAACTCTTGAAACTGCCTGCAGTCAACCACTTCACATATGGGGAACAATATTATAGGCAGAAACATGGGTGTGCTATGGGGTCTCCAGTTTCTCCTATTGTTGCCAACCTGTACATGGAGGAGGTAGAAAAGAGAGCCTTGACGTCCTTTTCAGGGAGACCACCAAGTCATTGGTTCAGGTATGTTGACGACACCTGGGTTAAAATTAAATCTCAGGAAGTCCAACATTTCACTGATCACATCAACTCTGTGGATAAATATATCAAGTTCACACGAGAAGATGTAAGAAATGGCAGGTTGGCTTTCTTGGACTGTGAGGTCTCAGTTTCTGATAGAGGAAATTTGCAAACTCAGGTGTACCGCAAACCCACTCACACAGACCAGTATTTACAGTTTGACTCCCATCACCCTCTGGTGCACAAGTTAGGAGTCATCAGGACTCTGTATCACAGAGCACAAGCTTCACAAAGCTTCTCTCTGGTTGCAAGATCTGACTCTTTTCCTTAAACTAGAGAAGATCAAATTTAGTGTTAGAGGTTCAACCCAAAAATTCTATAAAACTTGGGCCCCTCTATTATCTTACTTTGAGAGACTGGATGCCCTCCCTCGATCCTGAGGGTCACACGAGAGCTGGTTCTGCTGTGTATGTGCCTGTGCCCCGGCCCGGCAGCCTCATTGGTTCTGGATGGTTTCTGGTCACTGACAGTGCTTATCAACCTGTGCAGTTTTTTTGTTTGTTTGTTTGTTTTTCGTCCATGTCCTGACTTGGTTTCTATACCCACGGTTGTATGGACACCTTTCTGTATGTTGTCCACGTTTTTGAATTAACGGTATGTTATTATTTTATTTTATTTTTTATTAGTTGTTTGTCTATAATTTATTTATATTACTATTATTACTGTTTGTAGCAGCAGGATGGGGATAGATAAGGAAGGGTAGGGGGAACAGGAAGAAAAAGAAAATATGTCATGCCTGTTTTGTTTCTGTTTTCACGTACTGTTGTTAATGGATGCTTAAATAAAATTATTTAAATAAAAAAATAAAAAAAAGAGGAACGATGGTTTGAGAGAGGAGTAAAGGAGGCCATCTTTGTGAAAAGAAACCGTCCATCATTAAACGGGGTGGAGGCCTCCGGGTTCAACTGTCCCCCTCTTACAACGCTGTTATTGCTAGTATCACTCAGCCCTCTGTGAATAGCAAACAACCATCAGAGTGCTAACGATCCATCATTAGGCTGATGGTCCTCCTTTATCATGTGAGCAGCTAGTTTCGGCTGTCATCAGCCAACTGGTTGATCCACTGTGAGAGGGTGTTATTTATAAGACTGAGCTGAATACAGCTTCTCAGACTGAGGAAGTCTTTCGGACGAAAGACGAAACGTTTCTACAATTTCTTTTTGCTTTTTTTTTTAATGTCCAGAGGACCAGACTTAGCTTTTTTTAGATTTTTCTACCTGGATTATTGAGCATCAATCAATCAAGCAATCAATCTTTATTTATAGAGCCCCTTTCAGCAGCCAGAAGGTGCACAAAGTGCTGAACAATACAGAAATAAAAACAAACAATAAAAAACAACAACAATAAAAAACAGCCAGTTAAAAATTAAAAACAATTTAGACCTAACAAGAATGTCAAAGAACCACTAGGCATTAAAAGCCTGCCTGAATAAGAAGGTTTTTAGATTAGATTTAAAAGACTCCATATGAGTGATGGAGCGCAAGTCCAGAGGTAGCTTATTCCAGAGACTGGGTGCAACGACAGAAAAGGCCCGGTCACCCCAACGTTTGTAGTTGGTCTTTGGAACAGACAGGAGAAATGTATTTGATGATCTTAGTGTGCATCAGGGTGTCATTAAAAACCTTCAGTAGAGCAGTTTCAGTGCTATGGAGAGATTTGAAGCCGCATTGGAACAACTCTAGGATGGCGTGATCCTCCAAGAATCATTTCAACTGAGACTCAACACTTTTTCCCAGTAGTTTAGAGGTTAATGGGAGTCTGGTCCGTGTGTCTTTTGGTCATTGGATTTTGGTTTTCAAAACAAAATCGAAAAACTGATGTTTTTTTGTTTTTTCGTTTCAAAAACAAATAATGAAAATCGAAAAACGGATGTTTTTTTGTTTTTCCGTTTTTAAAACGAAATTAGAAAACGGAATTGCTAAAAATAAAAAATAAAGGGTGCAATTTGTTTTTTGCGTAAATACGGTTGTTGTTTTAATTTGTAGCAATACGTACCGGAAGTCGCCAACGATTTTTTTTTTACAGCAGATGAAGACGAACAAAACATTCCTAAATAATAGGCAATGGCTGCACTTGAACCGTTTTCTGCATTGATTATCGATCATTTTGAAAGAGGAAAATCACACTCTGAAATCAGTAATGTTTTGCGTCGCCATGGAGCTCCACATTACTCGATAATGAGTGTCAGAAGGTTTTGTATGGAGCACAACTTGCGAAGACACAACAAGTTGGACGCCGATTTGGAACGTGCTGTACTTTCTTCAGTTTACCAAGTATGTACCAAAGTTTATGGACAATATACTGCGATAAAATAAGCGAAACTTGTAAATACAAGCTAGCTGACTGACGTTAGCTTTCTCTAGGCATTGTGTAAACATGGTGCGTTACAGTATATGGACCAGCAGGGGTCCTCTTGCAGGCTAAAACAAAATAATGAGAGAGAGGCATAATTATTAACAATGTACATTTATCTCGTACCTATTACCTTCACGTACCTATAATACATCCAGAATAAATATGTCATAGTTTTAATTTAGATTTTGGGGTAAACAGCAATTCAAAGTACTTCAAAATGCTAATTTCAGTTTGCTTATCTATAACTTCTATTGAAAATGTTGATTGATTAAACAAAAGTGTGTGTGTATATATGCTTACACACACACACACACACACACACACACACACACACACACACACACACACACACACACACACACACATATATATATATATATATATATATATATATATATATATATATATATATATATATATATATATATATATATATATATATATCGTAAACACCTTTTCAGGAAAAAATAGTAACAGCCATCAAACAAATAAATATTAACTTCTTCTTTGTAACACTGAACATGAAATGTGAATTTTGAATAGAGGTCATAAGCAAACTGAAATAAGCATTTTGAGGTACTTTGACTTTGCTCTTTTATACAAAATCTAAAACTGACATATTTATTCTTGATATATTATAGGTATGTGAAAGTAATAAGTATGGCATAATTGTATATTGTTTATAAATATGAATCTCATTTTCTCTCATTGTTTTTTGACTGCAGGGGCACTTTCTGTTTCTCTTATTGTAATGCACCATGTATGAGCCACACAAATCTTTAAGAGAGAGCTAATGTTGACTGGTTTGACCGCAGTACATCAGATAACATTTTACATTTGTGTGTGTGTTAGACAGGACCATCCTACGGACGGAAATTTATGACGGGATACTTGTCATCTATTGGGATACATGCTGGAGAAACCAGAGTCGGTAGGGTCTTAAGAGAGGTGCACCAGCCTTACCATCAGTTGTGACAACATGTGAGTGAATCTGGCAATTATATATTAAACAGTGTAACAACTCAAACACTGCTTTTTATAATAGATTTTTAAAAATATGTATCCACTTCACAGGAACAAACACACCCACACCCCACTGAACATAAGAGGATCTGCAGTGGAAGTGGTCTCCAGCTACAAGTACTTGGGTGTACACATGAATGATAACCTCAGCTGGAGCAACAACACCACCAGCCTGATCAAGAAAGGTCATCAGAGACTCTACTTCCTCAGACGGCTGAGACGAGCTGGTCTGAGCAGCCCAGTCCTCACCTCCTTCTACAGGTGTGCAGTGGAGAGCATCCTGTGCTCCAGCATCAACGTGTGGCATGGAGGCTGCACAGCTGCAGAAAGAAAAGCTCTGCAGAGAGTGGTGAAGGCTGCACAGAAGATGTTGGAGTCAGTCTCCCCACCATCACAGACATTTACACCTCCAGATGCAGGAAGAGGGCCACCTGCATCATGAAAGACCTCACTCACCCAGCACACACACTTTTTGCCCCACTCCCCTTAGGAAGGAGGTTGAGGAGCATCAAGTGTAGAACCACTAAACTGAGGAACAGCTTCTACCCTGAAGCTGTTAGACTCATGAATAAATAACCAGAATAATCACTGTGAAATATCACATCATGTTGCTGCAGATCTGTTTCATGTTGCTGCTGATCTGTTTCATGTTGCTATGTTCATTGTGCACATCTGCTCACACAGCTGCTGTGTGGAGTAATGGTTTTCTATGATATTAGTGCTGCGTGTATTTTTTATTTAGTGTATTTTTAGTTGATGTTTTTCTTAGTTCATATCTTAGATGTTATTAATGTTCTTCTCTTACATTTTATTGGATGTAACTGGGACCCTGTGTACATAATCTCGTTTCATCACATGTACCACATGTGATGCAAATGACAATAAAATTCTCTGACTTTGTTATTTCTAAAATCATTTTTTCTCTCAAATAATGGAAAAAACAGACATTAACTAACAAAAATAGCAGCTAGAAATAATTTTTCTCCAGTCATTTTTAATTTGAACGAGATTTAGCCTACCAGAAAGCTACACTTATCTTTGCAGGAAGTTATTAAAATTTGTATTTGGCAGGTTACATGACCAAATCTAGATTCTGTCAGCGATTTAAAAAAAAACTGTAGGTTATAACACCCCACACAAGACCAGGTTTATTTTGTTAGTGGAGGGTTTATATTTATTTATCATCAGGAGTATTAAAATGAGTTATAACCATGACAAGATAGTGTGTGGACTCGTTTCACAGAGAGATGCGCCTTGAAGAATGTCGGATCCGCCTCTCGGGTTCGGATCCATAGATATCATATATAGAACAGTCGGATCCGCATCTTGGGTGTCAGTGCGCGCGCCAGACACAGGGGGAACAGATTCTCAGCTGCGTCAAGCTGACACCCCACACACGTCAAAAATTAAAGCAAATAGTATGAATGGTTAGTGCTCAGTTAGTGCTGGTTTGACGTGGGTGGAGTGTCAACTTCATGCAGCTCAGATTCTCACGGGGGAACAGAAATTTGCACAGCACCGGGAGTTTATTTCCGGTTCCGCCATAAACTCCAGTGTTCAATTAACAAAATAAAAGCTCGTCTTTGGTTTAATCAAAAACCAAAACGTTCCCCTTTTTTATTTTTAGCAATTCCGTTTTTCTAATTTCGTTTTAAAAACGGAAAAACAAAAAAACATCAGTTTTTCGATTTTCATTATTTGTTTTTGAAACGAAAAAACAAAAAAACATCCGTTTTTCGATTTTCGATTTTGTTTTGAAAACCAAAATCCAATGACCAAAAGACACACGGACCGAACTTGTACACCACCGAGGGATCTGGGTTAGGTTTTTTCAGGAGAGGCTTGACAGCAGCATGTTTAAAGGTTTTTGGGACCACACCTGAGGATAAACTGCTATTCACAATAGAGAGAATAGAAGGACCAAGAGTAGGAAAAACCTCCTTTAGTTGTCGAGGGGGGGCCACATCAAAGGGGGAACCAGATGGCTTCATGTTGCACATGACCTGCTCCAGTGAAGACAGAGAGATGGGCTCAAAGTGGTCAAACACAGCTACACAGTGAGATGGGATGGATGGATCATGAGCTGGTGGAGAAATGAGTGCCCGGGTGTTCACAACTTTTTCTAAAAAGAAATGGAGGAAGTTTTCACACAGTTCAGTTGAGGCTTCCAGAGGTGAAGGCTCACTGAGGTGTAGAACTATGTTCAGGGTGGAAAAAAGAGCTTGGGGTTGTGGGAGTTGGTGACAATGATATCAGAAAAGAATTTAGATTTAGCAGCTTTAACTGTCTTCTGATAGCGACACCAACTCTCCCTTAAACCCTTTTACCCTTCTTTTACCTATTTGAAATGAAACATGCAGCCTGTCTTTCCTCCACCTGCGTTCTGCTCTCCGACACTGCTGTCTAACGGCTTGAGTGACATTGTACTGTAAGAATGGTGCCCTCTCCTGGTCTTTCCTTATCTGTTCTCCTTGTGTTGCTCTCCAGTCAACCAGTCCTGCTCCTAGTGTTACATGTTTAGTTTAATTCTCTGATCCTGCTCCAGTTTTAGTTATTATTCATGTTACATGTTTAATTAGTTTCCTGGCCCTGGTCTGTGTTCCTAGTTACTATTCCCCATGTGTTTTGGTGTTCTATCTGATTAGCTCTTCCTTGTCCTCCCTAGTGTTATGCTTCAATTAATCTGATTATCTTCACCTGTGTCTCACTTCCCATCTGTGTATTTAAATTCCTCTAAGAGTCTTGACCTTTGTCGGTTCATCTTTGTTTGGTACATTCCTAGTCCTATTTCCTAGTCCTGTTTCGGAGTCCTGTTTCCACGTCTGCTAGTTGAATGTAAGTTTTGCTGCCCCGTCAGCCACCTTTTGTTATTTATTAAAAGTATTGCCTTTTTACGTCCTGCCTCCCGAGTCCTGCCTGCATATGGGTTCACTCCTCGGCCTGACCTGGCTGAAATCCTAACAGAACGAACCAACCAACACTGAACAATGCGGACAGGTTCTCCCGAGTTTTTTGCTCACCTGTTTTTTGAGATTCATTCAGATGAGGAGATCCACGTTCCGGTATGGTACCTTTTGGACCGAACCTGTCCTGGGACTGAAGGAGCACAGCCAGGCGGTGGAGGTTCTGCCTTCACCTCTCCTGCTACAGGAGGTGAGAAGAAGAAAATCTCAAGGTAACCACACGACGTCCAGGTCCAATTCCGCCTCGTCTCCCGTGCAAACTTACTCCGGGTGAATGTCGGGGGAAGACGCAGAGTCAGAGGACGAACTCTGGCTTGCCCCCGTGACCCACTCACACTGCCGCCATAGGAAGGGCAGAAGCCACCGGAACCGGTCTGCTGCTCTTCCGCCTGCATTCCCGACTCCTCGCGCCCTGTCCGGTGGGACCGAGTCTTACGTTTCCGGTTCTAATGGTCCAGTGAGGGCTGGTCCAGACGCCCCGCTTTCCATGGTCCTGGTGGGGGCTGGATTCGGCACCTCACCTCTATACAGAACTCTCCAGGAGACAAGTTCCGCCTTCTCCTGGTCCCAGGCCCCACCCTCCTCTCCTCAGAAACCGGGGAGAATTTCGCTGAGGGTGGGGTGTACAGTCTTTCCCTCATTCATCTTCGGAGCAGATGAAGGGGGCCAACACAGCTTACAGCCTGAACAACATTTCCTCATTCGTCCAGCAGAGGTCGCCACCGAGGACTCATACAGGCGGTAGGTGCCTCTGATCTTTTTCAAGATGACTCTATGCTCCAAGGTCTGTTCTCCTCTGCTAAGGACTACCCTGAGTGCCAAGACACCTTGCGTTGTTTAGCAGAAAGACTGTTATTATCAGTTCCCGCTATCTCTAAGTACTCTAAGCTCCTGATTAAAATCAGAACTGTGAAGGAATCTACTCCTAACTCTGTTGCTGACAAATCTGTTAGAGTCACCAGTCTCTGTCCCTACACAAGGGCGTAGATTTCATCTCATTATTGGGGGGGGACCATAAACAGGGAAAAATTTTAAGAGAAATTTTGTGGGGGTCGGCAAAGTTACAGTGAAATGTAATGCAAAATGTACAGAGGGAAGTTTATCCAAACTGCATGCATATACTATGCAGAATAATCAGCAATAATATTGATTTAAATGGCATGTATTTAGTAGTCTTAATACTACTATTAATCAGTACAATAGTGACACTCATTACTCTTGTAAAAAAAACAATATGTTCAATCTTTGCAGCAAAATGAGAATTTTGCAAAATAGGTCCCCTCTAAATATTGTTTAAATTTCAGTTTGGCTTGTATTCATAGATTGCTGTGGTCAGTGTCACTGATAATCTGGTACCACACCTTCCCAAAATCTCAAAGCTTAAAAAGAAAACAGTTTTCAAGAAGAAGAAATACTTTAATGCAGGGGTCACCAAACTTTTTGAGACTGAGAGCCACTAATGAGACACAGACACACTTGTCTTTCAACACTGTGAAAGATCTTTTCCTCCCAGTCACTGTCACCAATGTTTTAAGTAGCTACTTACTGGAAGTTATTAGTTTGTGCTGCAGCTCCCGTGCGGAGCCGCCTGTGACTCCGGTGCCGCTGTTGTTCCTTGTAAACATTGGACTAGGCAGATTTCTCTCTTTTTTTGCCTTTTTATATTTATATTGTTTAAAGACACGGACATGGGCAGCACGGTGGCACAACTGGTAGAGCTGCTGCCTCTCAGTGAGAAGGTTGCCGGATCAAATCCCGGTCCGGGGGCCTTTCTGGGTGGAGTTTGCATGTTCTCCCCGTGCATGCGTGGGTTTCCTCCGGGTACTCCGGTTTCCTCCCACAGACCAAAAAACATGCATGTTAGGCTGATTGGTGACTCTAAATTGACCCTAGGTGTGAGTGAGAGTGGATGGTTGTTTGGTGTGAGTGAGACAGGTCCCTCTTGTAAATGAGTCCCCGTGACTCAACGAGGCTAGCCTGTATAAATAAAGGTTGAATGAATGAAAAAAAGACACGGTTTCCTTTATTGAATTATTGGGGGGGACAGATCTATATTTCCCCAAGATTGGGGGGGTCCGGACCCCCCCGACCCCCCCAGGATCTACGCCTATACTCCCACCACATGTACCACATGTGATGTGAATGAAAATAAAGACACCTTGACCTTGAAATAAAGTGTGATCAACATGAACTCGTAGTTTTGAAAGGATCACAAATGGAGAAACGAAGGCACAAATTAGCAGCAACCAACTTAAAGCGTCAACCCTCTTAACAAAGAAAACCTCGACAAATTTTCATTATTGGTTTATGTATTGTTGGTACAGTATAATCCTCATGCTCTTACTGTTTTAACTAACAATAAACCATTTGTTGTTTTAATTCATCCCCATCATGATTTAAACATATCAAGATACAAATCTCCTTCTATCACCAACATACAGAGTCTGAAGACATGAGAGGGGAAATTAAAAACAAATCTCCTCTTGAGGCGTCTCTTTTCTGGACCCGCTTAACCCTTTTCTGAGTCGTGAGATGCTATAATCCTTCATAAGGCGTTGTATTTTATAGTGGTGACAAAATAAGTAATGCTGTTGCACTGTTAGGGAGTTGCTTTAATGAGACTAAGTCATCATTTGCTTAGGATATTTTCAGTTAGTTATTTCATCTCGTTATCACTCATTAAATGTCTTCAAAGAGAGGTTTTCTGCAGAATTAGCTGTTAATTGTCATGTAAAAGTGGAATGCTGCACCCGCTTCGGATGTTATCAACCATACGTAGCGGTCAGATTGCCCATTATCATCCCCATTCGTAGCCGTCAGATTGCCCCTCCTCTACCTCCTAGGAGGTTTAAAGGTACGTTGTCACCATTACAAGCGATGACAGCAGGCTCCGTCTTTGGCTACGTGGTTAGGTTTAGAGTAAAGGGTCTTGGGTTAGGTTTAGGCTCTTGGTTAGGTTTAGGCACAAGGGTAAGGGGGTTAGGTTTAGGGTTGGTCCTCTGGGTCAGGTTTAAGGTTAGGTTTAGGAAAACGGTTACATAAGCTGAAAAAAACAAAAACACCACACTTCCGGGTTTACAGGAACACGCTGCCTATTCACAGCAATTATAATGATGATAATGTTCTTTTAAACATGCTAGGAGGTAGATTGTGACAGTTTCGCAGCTACATATGGGGATGATAACAGTTGATAGCATCCATTGTATGGACTGACAACATCCGAATCCGCTGAATACTGTTGTTTATGTTGCAATTCCTCCAAATTCATTCATTCATTCATTCAACCTTTATTTATACAGGCTAGCCTCTAGCCTTAGGCTAGCAAATATTTTTTTATGCTTTTCTTTTTCTTACAGTAAATTTCTGGCAGTTTTAGTCAACAAAGCTCTTCAGTGCTAATTTGTAAAAAAATATATACATGTACAGTATATATATATAATTTTTTTCTTCTACTTTTGGGGGAGGACATTGCTCAGCCACTTGGGGGAATGTTTACTCCACCTCGTTAGACTACTGGTAATTGTTGAACCTCGAACATCAGAGGAGCAGAGTTCTCCATTTGCTTTGCAGAACAGCAGAACAGACATGCTGTGCAGGGTTGCCAAGTACAGTAGGTGGTAAGAATTAGATTGTTCAGTCTGCAGTGTCTTCAGATCTGGGAAATGAACATTTTTCTGCTGTGAGAAGGTTTAATATTTAAAATTCTGACATCGCCTCTGGTGATATAATTTTACATGTTTCTCTTTATGTATTTGATGAACTTAACTAATTAAATGTATTTCAAAGATAATTATCACTGTGCATGTGGAGTCAGTATCAGATGAAAATCATATTCTTTATTGTCATTGTTAGGAAAACATCGTTCAGCAAAAAGGTTCAGGGTTTAAAAATTGATGCTTGACGAGTAGCGAGTCAAATCGGTTCTTCGCATTCTGAATATTTCATTGCATTGCTGACCTGGTGTTAACCTGCATATGACAAATAAACAACATAACATACAGTAAAACCCTGGCTTAATTATTGTAGTGTTGAGTTTCCTCTGGATGTGTTTAATACTAGTCCTTATGTCTTACAGATACATCAGAAAACAGATAACTCACTGACAGCAGGAATCAAGTTTAATCATAAATGTTTGATGAGCAAAACACAGCAAAGCATAAAAAATCCTTTAGCGGAGATTTATAAATATGAAGTATTCACCAGCAACGTAGGAGGTGCGTTGAAGTTGTTTTCCTTTCACAAAAAATAATGTTCCTGCAGCAACTCCAGCAAGTCCAAGTCAGACCAAGTCCACAGAAGACATCCGGACTGCTGCTTCTTTTATCTACAGGTAGTCCCCGACTTACGAGCGCTCTTACCTACGAGGTTCCGGACTTACGAGCTGGCGAACGAGCAGTAAATTTGTAAAGAACATACAAAAAAATACAGCACTTTTATGTGTTTTTAGATGAAAGTGTGTTAGCTAACTGTTTGGAAACAAGTTTCTGAGCATTTTTATGAACTAGTATGAACATTTGTGATGAAAAACGAGTGTTCGTAGTAGCGCTAGCATAAATGTTCCGACTTACGACCGAAAATCCGGACTTACGAGAACACGTGTTTCGTGTTCCGACGTACGAATTTTCGTCTTACGAGAGCCTCGCAGGAACGGAACTTGCTCGTAAGTCGGGGACTACATGTATTTCAACAACTGAAGACAAAAAGAAGAGAAAATTACCTCAATTCGGTTGAAACACATTTACATTAAGTGCTTGACAACCGTATGGATCCTTATAAACTACATGTATTGCTCCGCTAAATGTGATAAAATGTATCTTGTTCTTACCCAAGAGCCTGGTCTTGGGTTCATCCAGAGCTTCATGCTGTACGGTGCAGCTGTAGATGTCTCCTATATGGGACAAAGTTCAGGTTGGAAAAGAAGTGAAATGTCCCATCAGAGTTGGACATAGCTTTGATGAAAGAAGCATCCACTTCTTCGTGATTTTTCATCCATCTGAAATTGATCAGAGGGGGGAAAGTTGTAGGCGAAGCATATGAGGGTGTTCTCTTCGTCTTTTATCACTTCGTCTCTGTAGTAGATCAAATCTGGTGGGTCTGACAAATCAAATAGCACATTACTTATTTTAGTTTTAGATCATTTCTAATCCAGACACTTAAATAGTTGTCTTACCTACCTTTAGTTTTTTTTGTACTGATGGACCTGTTTCCATCCCAACACATCTTTGTTACACACAGTTCGGTACATTTCTGCGTAGGAGTAAGCCATCTCATTATGAAAGGTTGTTGGCATCTTGCTTTCCCAAATAAGATGTTTTCCAAAATCTGCATAGTACAGTTCATCTTCATCCAAGTCCACATAAACTTGAGTGTCACCCGAGTCAAAGCACCCATAGGTGTGACACAGTTTGTGATCACCTGAGAAAAAACATTCAGTTTAGAATCGGGAAAAGCTTGACCCCGTTTCAAACCTTTACAAACAGTTACATATTTTAGATCAGTTTTAAACTAATATATGCAGCACCTGCTGAGAAATAGTTGTACTTACTGTCCACGCAGATAAAAAAAAAAGTGCTCCAAAGAAAATAAGTAATACTTTACGGTGCAAATATTTCAAGTTGCGCTCATTTATGCACCCTGCCATGGCTCCTGGGATCGTTGCCGTCAGCATTTAACAAGTAAGACTTCACAGCAGTTACTGAGTTAGAGAAACCTTCCTCATCGCCAAAAATGTTGAAGTATTTACCAAGTAAAACACGAAGTTGAGAGCACAAGATCACAGCTAAATCGTTTAACGGTGCCTATCCATTTGAAACAAACAAAAACAACTTAAAACACCATAAAATGAATGTTTTCTTTCTCAAAAAATGTTGCTTTGTTTGCTTCACATTTATGTCCAACAATAGCACTTTGGTTTACAACGTTGACATCAGCTGTTAGGGTTAACCCTGCCCATCTGTTAGTGAAATATTTCATGAAGAACTGCATAGAGTTTAAGGAAATTCTCAAATTAATCTGTACATTTACAACTAATCGACTTTTGGAGTCAATCAATCCAGTTCAAGATGAAGCTAAATGATATTAGCCAACACAAACTGGCTGCATATCAGTTAATTTTACACTAGGCTACTGGTGATGCTGCTGAGGGTCATTTACCACATGCTCTCTGACGCATCTGACAAAATCTATTATCACATGAGATACTTTTATTGTGACATTATTAAGTATTATAAGATTGAACAGCCTAGAGCTTCATTAAAACTAAAATACATAGATAAGCATTAAATAAATACAGTTTAAATGCTAGGAATATTGGATTTGCATTTAATGTTCATATTATAATCATATTAAACTTGTCCAGCACATTGTCTTGTAAATTGCTGTGGATCTGTTTAAATTAGTCACTTGCTTATTGAGCTGTAAGTTTTCAATCAACTAATTGTATTAATATTTATGTAATTGTTTCACCTTAAGCCTTTTCAGTCAGAACACACATTATTTCACTCATTAAAATGAAATGTAAAAATCTGCACAGAGAGATTTATGACCTGAGCATGAATTCAGCCTCAATTTTGTACCACCTGTAAGATGGGGAAGTACGATGAGTTCAGCACAATATTACTACACAGAAATATTTTCATAGTTCAACTTTTGAGAGCGGAACAGACAAGCACAGATGTCTCAAACTGTGAACGTTTTGTTTTTGTGCCAACTTAAATACCAATGTGTGTGTCGTAGTTGCTCAGCAACATTCCCATAAATCACAGTTCCTGTTCACATAAACACTCATGTTTTATTTTACATGTTCAAGTCAAGGTAAAAGTTGTACACACACAGACTTCCTGGTTTTTAGGACCTTAATTGTTTCTTCTGTGATATATGTGATACATTATGCGTGAGTATTTAACCTGCACGTACCTGGTACCCAGCACCGTATGTTCTAGGCTGTATTATAAATTAAATGCAACCAATAACTCTGTGAGCCTCACACCTTTTAAAACATTTTTGAAAACATAGTAAATATTAATAAAATATGAATGTATAATATGAATATCTGCTGTGTTTGCTTGTTTGTTTCAATAAAATTATCATAACATAAAAAAATACTGTATGTGTTGGAGTTCTATTTTCCCAGTGAGGCTAAACTGAAAGTATTCCCTTATTAAACAGCCGATCACTTTTTCAGATTTTATTGAGCAAAGACACAAAGTTTTGATCCTGAATGCCTCCTCATCAAAAAGACATGTAAAAATGGTAGATTTAGTGCTGCTGCTGAAACACACGAGCATGAATTACTTTTTTCTTGTTCAATTACTTTTTTTTTCATTCTTTTTATAGACTTTGACTCAAGCTTTAGAGAGATTCCTTGCAGTAAAATTACAGCTGTCATCACGACTGATCTTATTTGGAATGAGTTGATTTGAGTTCATTAACAGCCTCAGTGCTCCTCTGTTTCAGTGAGCACCACCAAAATAAAAAGTACGGTACTGTACAAAAGAAAGTCAGAGCTTTAACTAATTCAAGTTTATATTTGCATGTATTTTCCTTTTTTAGCATTTAGGTTTAAATATGTGGCTTCTGACACTTGTAGGATTTAGTTTAGCCCTTTATAGACCAGCTCAGGTTAGCTCACTTCTGCCTTTTTGTGTTTTCTGAAGAAAAGGAAGTTGTTCGTACATCTGTTGTTTATTTGTTTGCATATACAGTATGTGACCATGAATCTGCAATCAGCATGAAAAGATGTAAGATGAATGAGTTTATTACAGTTAATGACAATGTATCAGTAAAGTTGATGCTTTATCTTTGTCATATTTTTATGAAGTGATGTTTAGATAATCGGTTCATCTATTTCCTATAGAGGACATAACTTCATGAACACATGAAGAACCTTAAAGTGAGGGTCATGTTGTGTGAAGCTGTACCATGAAATAGAAAAATGATGCTGTACAAGTGCTGAATGCCACAAGTTTAAAAAATGTCTGTAACAACTGAGGGAAACTTATTTTAGCAAATATTTTGTTCTAAATTAAGCATTGAGCAAATAAAATCAAATGATTGATCACTGCATGGCTAAAAAAGGCCAGCAGCTTACAGAAATCTAGTGATTGAATGTGTCATAAATAAAGTTGCCCTAAAATCTGTTAGAGAAACAATATTTATTGATTCTTCTTTACTTGTTCTTCTACACAAAAAAAGAAATAAAATAAAATAGGGCCTATTATTTCCTGTAGGTACACATATCACCACTGCCAGTTTTAAACTAAGATCAGCTTCTGTTGATAAATGATTGAGTTAAAAGTTTTGTCTTCAAATAATAAAAATAAAGGAATAATATTGCTGTCAGGATATGTGAATGGGGGAGGGGGGGGTCCTTTCGAGTTTGTGTTTACTGTTAGAATTGTTATTTTTTGCAACAATGATTTATTTCTCAGTTGTCTTCAGTTATTTGTATTTTAATTTGATGTCTTTCTCTTTGCCACCAGCTTCTTCTCCCTCACTCAGTATTTTTCCTGCTTCCTTGAGCTGCCACGCCCACCTACACCTGTTCTCCATTCCTATTGGTCTCAGCTGCAGCCATCTTCTCATTAGCTTCAACCTCTTTAGGCCTTCTGTCCAGATTCAGGTTGTCTGGTTCTCCTTGACCCTCCTTGAGTTTCCTTGAGCCTCTGTAGTTTTACTAATATTTTCTTCTGCAATGTCAGCCTTTTATTTTAACAAAAATTAACAATTAAATTTTTATTTTTGGGTAAGGTTGACTAGATATGGCAGCCATCTGTTAGTGAATTGACTCCCAAAGTTTATCAGCTGTAGATTTTTTTAGATTTTCATTCAAACCTGTTCATTGGTTTATGAGATATTTTGCTAACAGACAGACAAAAGAACATCCACATGCACACTGGACAACCTTTCTTGATGGCAGGCAACAGCAGCTTTATAGCACTAATTCAGTAGAAACTGCACACCAAATATGATTGGATGTACTGTCAAAAGATGTGGAGTGACGTGTTAAAGTAAACTGGATCTGTCAGACTCTCCACATGACGAACGGTAATGATCCTGTCAGACCTGCCTCGTACAGACAAGAGAACTTGATGAGAAAACACTCCGAAGAAGAAAAGTGTCGGCAGCGAATATCAGTAGAGGAAAAAAAGCTGAAGCAAAAACCGTTCTGCATGAAGGAAAGTATAAATTGGAACAAAAGTAACGGCGTAAAAACACAACAACCATCATCCATCCAGTCGTCTCATGTAATGTCTCAACAATTTTCCAGCTTCTTGAACATCTTTCATTACCGTTCCTTTACCCATAACCATTTTTCTTCCATCTCTCTTTCC
>JBBPBX010013004.1:20739-42335 GCA_038048925.1 Garcialebias charrua
GGCTGTGGTTTCTCGATCCAGACCCTCCGGCAGATGAAGTAGCTGACGACCGCGGGCCCTGTCCAGTCTCCACGCCATCAGAGAGACCTGCCAGAAGTTCAAAACATCTTTAAATGTCTCACAAGCAGAATCAGATCCAAAATAACAGATTACGTAAAAACAGATTTAATTGAGGCAGATACACGCAAACAGTCATGCAGTGAAGAATGGTTCACTGCTCACACATATTTATATAAGTCACAAACAGAAACAACACATACTGTCATGATCTGCTGTTTAATGTTTGAACCCACGTGCAGAAAAACAGAACTGGCTCAAGAATGTAAAATGAATAATGATTTATTTAACAAAAATAATAATGCTGATGGAACAAAAACACTTACTGAGAGGAGAGGAGATGAGCAGATCACACACTGTGGAAAGACAAAGCCCCGGTGCTCAAGGAGTGAATACACAGAGTTTATATACTGACACAAACGAGACAGTGAGGAGCACCTGGGGTGATTAGAATGAGGACCAGCTGTGAATGATTAATGCTGAAGGCCTGAGCACAGAGAGACAGACTGAGGAGTGGGAAATGACAGAGACTGAATGAGATACACAGAAACCAGTAAACAAAGCTCAGAATAACAAAGTATGGCAGGAGGGGAACACAAAATAACATAAGAAACAGAACCTAAAGAAACAGACAGGGACAGAGCCTAAAGAAACAGACAGGGACAGAGCCTGACATAACCCCCCCCTCAAGGGTGGCACCTGACACCCCCAAGACGGACCCCACAAGAACAAGGGCGGGCGGAAGGAGGTAACAGGCAGGACGGCGGGCCAACATCAACCCGATCCGGGGGACGCCCAGGAGGTCGCCCATCACCACCAGCCCGATCTGGAGGACGTCCAGGAGGTCGCCCATCACCACCAGCCCGATCTGGAGGACGTCCAGGAGGCCGCCCATCACCACCAGCCCGATCTGGAGGACATCCAGGAGGCCGTCTATAATGCGGCAGCACGTCAGGCGGGCGACCAAAGTACCGTCCAGCAAGAAACACGCCCCCAAGGAAAGGGACGGCTGGGACACCACATTCGGCTGGAACACAGTCGTCGGCCGGAACACAGTCGTCGGCCGGAACACACTCGTCGGCCGGAACACAGTCGTCGGCCGGAACACAGTCGTCGGCCGGAACACAGTCGTCGGCCGGAACACAGTCGTCGGCCGGAACACAGTCGTCGGCCGGAACACAGTCGTCGGCCGGAACACAGTCGTCGGCCGGAACACAGTCGTCGGCCGGAACACAGTCGTCGGCCGGAACACAGTCGTCGGCCGGAACACAGTCGTCGGCCGGAACACAGTCGTCGGCCGGAACACAGTCGTCGGCCGGAACACAGTCGTCGGCCGGAACACAGTCGTCGGCCGGAACACAGTCGTCGGCCGGAACACAGACGTCGGCCGGAACACAGACGTCGGCCGGAACACAGACGTCGGCCGGAACACAGACGTCGGCCGGAACACAGACGTCGGCCGGAACACAGTCGTCGGCCGGAACACAGCCATCCCCGTCATTGGGCACCGAGATGTCGTCGGGCGCCAAGGCGGGCGATAAGTCGTCTGCTTCGTCGAGACCCTCTGAGACGTCGTCAGGACCCTCGTTGTCGGGTGCCGTCGAGACTACAGGCGAAGAGACCGCCGTCGAGACTGCAGGCGAAGAGACCGCCGTCGAGACTGCAGGCGAAGAGACCGCCGTCGAGACTGCAGGCGAGGAGACCGCCGTCGAGACTGCAGGCGAAGAGACCGCCGTCGAGACTGCAGGCGAAGAGACCGCCGTCGAGACTGCAGGCGAAGAGACCGCCGTCGAGACTGCAGGCGAAGAGACCGCCGTCGAGACTGCAGGCGAAGAGACCGCCGTCGAGACTGCAGGCGAAGAGACCGCCGTCGAGACTGCAGGCGAGGAGACCGCCGTCGAGACTGCAGGCGAGGAGACCGCCGTCGAGACTGCAGGCGAGGAGACCGCCGTCGAGACTGCAGGCGAGGAGACCGCCGTCGAGACTGCAGGCGAGGAGACCGCCGTCGAGACTGCAGGCGAGGAGACCGCCGTCGAGGACAGGCGAAGAGACGGCGTCTGGACCCAGGACAGGCGAAGAGACGGCGTCTGGACCCAGGACAGGCGAAGAGACGGCGTCTGGACCCAGGACAGGCGAAGAGACGGCGTCTGGACCCAGGACAGGCGAAGAGACGGCGTCTGGACCCAGGACAGGCGAAGAGACGGCGTCTGGACCCAGGACAGGCGAAGAGACGGCGTCTGGACCCAGGACAGGCGAAGAGACGGCGTCTGGACCCAGGACAGGCGAAGAGACGGCGTCTGGACCCAGGACAGGCGAAGAGACGGCGTCTGGACCCAGGACAGGCGAAGAGACGGCGTCTGGACCCAGGACAGGCGAAGAGACGGCGTCTGGACCCAGGACAGGCGAAGAGACGGCGTCTGGACCCAGGACAGGCGAAGAGACGGCGTCTGGACCCAGGACAGGCGAAGAGACGGCGTCTGGACCCAGGACAGGCGAAGAGACGGCGTCTGGACCCAGGACAGGCGAAGAGACGGCGTCTGGACCCAGGACAGGCGAAGAGACGGCGTCTGGACCCAGGACAGGCGAAGAGACGGCGTCTGGACCCAGGACAGGCGAAGAGACGGCGTCTGGACCCAGGACAGGCGAAGAGACGGCGTCTGGACCCAGGACAGGCGAAGAGACGGCGTCTGGACCCAGGACAGGCGAAGAGACGGCGTCTGGACCCAGGACAGGCGAAGAGACGGCGTCTGGACCCAGGACAGGCGAAGAGACGGCGTCTGGACCCAGGACAGGCGAAGAGACGGCGTCTGGACCCAGGACAGGCGAAGAGACGGCGTCTGGACCCAGGACAGGCGAAGAGACGGCGTCTGGACCCAGGACAGGCGAAGAGACGGCGTCTGGACCCAGGACAGGCGAAGAGACGGCGTCTGGACCCAGGACAGGCGAAGAGACGGCGTCTGGACCCAGGACAGGCGAAGAGACGGCGTCTGGACCCAGGACAGGCGAAGAGACGGCGTCTGGACCCAGGACAGGCGAAGAGACGGCGTCTGGACCCAGGACAGGCGAAGAGACGGCGTCTGGACCCAGGACAGGCGAAGAGACGGCGTCTGGACCCAGGACAGGCGAAGAGACGGCGTCTGGACCCAGGACAGGCGAAGAGACGGCGTCTGGACCCAGGACAGGCGAAGAGACGGCGTCTGGACCCAGGACAGGCGAAGAGACGGCGTCTGGACCCAGGACAGGCGAAGAGACGGCGTCTGGACCCAGGACAGGCGAAGAGACGGCGTCTGGACCCAGGACAGGCGAAGAGACGGCGTCTGGACCCAGGACAGGCGAAGAGACGGCGTCTGGACCCTCGGCGTCTGGACCCTCGGCGTCTGGACCCTCGGCGTCTGGACCCTCGGCGTCTGGACCCTCGGCGTCTGGACCCTCGGCGTCTGGACCCTCGGCGTCTGGACCCTCCGCGTCTGGACCCTCGCGTCTCCGCGTCTGGACCCTCCGCGTCTGGACCCTCCGCGTCTGGACCCTCTGAGAAGACGAGGTCTGCAGCAGCCGAAGCGTCGAGGTCTGCAGCAGCGTCTGGACCCGGCGTCTGGACCCTCTGAGAAGACGAGGTCTGCAGCAGCCGAAGCGTCGAGGTCTGCAGCAGCCGAAGCGTCGAGGTCTGCAGCAGCCGAAGCGTCGAGGTCTGCAGCAGCCGAAGCGTCGAGGTCTGCAGCAGCCGAAGCGTCGAGGTCTGCAGCAGCCGAAGCGTCGAGGTCTGCAGCAGCCGAAGCGTCGAGGTCTGCAGCAGCCGAAGCACCAAGGACCAGAGATGGCAAGTACTTTGCCACAAAAGCTGCCTGCCAACGTTCCAGCTCCTCCTGTGACACCCTCTCTCCCTCCTCCAGAAAGCGAGGGCTGGGCTGTACATCTGGTGGCGAGCGAGGAGGAGACGGACAGCGGGGTGCAGCGGCGAGGTGAGGTGGAGAGGGATGAAGCTGAGAGTCGGTGGTCTTGCCTCTTCTTTGCCGCCTCTTCCTGCTGCGTTGGTGGTGTGAGCTGAAGACGGGCGCACCCCAGAGTTCCTCCTCCAGCTCAGCGTCATCGTCTGACCACAGCAGCAGATGTGACGAGCAATAAGCCGGCGGGGTGGAGGAAGAAGCTGGCTTAAAAGCCAGGCGGCTCCCCCAGAACTGAGACCTCATTTCCTCTTCCTCCACAAGAAGAGGTGATGGTAGGATCTCCACCTCCGGGCTGTGGTGACCTCGTCTCCGGACGGGTTCAGTCCGAAACGCCCCCCACCGGATCACAGGCTCCTCCATCAGTTCCTGTTTCTCCTTGTCCCTCTGAGCAGTTTTGTCTGCCTCACGGGCGAGCCATTCAAAAATATCTATTTTTCTGCTGGGCTCTTTCTGATGACCGGGGCTTTCTGTCATGATCTGCTGTTTAATGTTTGAACCCACGTGCAGAAAAACAGAACTGGCTCAAGAATGTAAAATGAATAATGATTTATTTAACAAAAATAATAATGCTGATGGAACAAAAACACTTACTGAGAGGAGAGGAGATGAGCAGATCACACACTGTGGAAAGACAAAGCCCCGGTGCTCAAGGAGTGAATACACAGAGTTTATATACTGACACAAACGAGACAGTAGCCGTGTTTCCATCAAGGTTTCTAGGTGCGCATTTTGAAGTATCGCAGCAGAAAAGCTTAATGGAAACGGCAAAATCCGTATTTACTTTCTCAAGTTCGCCAAAAAGTTTATACGCTCGCTTGAGGTGGTTTTTGGGATGTTCGAAAATGAGCAGATGCGCACAGCGACAGATGGAAACACATTTGCCGACTCGTGCTGCCGAAGCGAACATTCACGTCACGTGACTGATCAGCTGTTTCCGCTCCGGACAACATGTAACATCGCTAAAACTAGTTTGTATGACAGAATAAATACAACTCGACCGATAGCAACACGTACCTGAAATATTCTCTCCTTTTTGACGAGATGTGTGGCCAGGTTCTGTTTTCAACTGCTACTTCCTGTTTACTGTAGACATGCGCAGTGCCGACGTCTGACGTAATGACGCTGACGTCTGACGTAATGACGCTGTGCGTGGCTTGGTAGATGCGCTTCAAGCCAGCAGATGGAAACACTTCTGCTTCGCATTAATTTGTATTTACATATTTGCGAGATTTCAAAAATTAGCTCAAAAATCGAAATGAAAATGGATGGAAACACAGCTACTGAGGAGCACCTGGGGTGATTAGAATGAGGACCAGCTGTGAATGATTAATGCTGAAGGCCTGAGCACAGAGAGACAGACTGAGGAGTGGGAAATGACAGAGACTGAATGAGATACACAGAAACCAGTAAACAAAGCTCAGAATAACAAAGTATGGCAGGAGGGGAACACAAAATAACATAAAGAAACAGAACCTAAAGAAACAGACAGGGACAGAGCCTAAAGAAACAGACAGGGACAGAGCCTGACACATACCAGAAGATGTGTTTGTCATTTCAATTGTTAAAGGACAGAAAGTAACCTGCTAATATTTAATGTTTATGGGGTTCTGGTGCTAAGTCATTGGATGACCAGAGAGCTGGACCATAAACTAGAGAACAGATCTGACAATAGTAGAGTCACAAAGAGGATTTCCTTTCGGCCTGGTTAGGTCACCATGATAAGAGAGACTGACCTGTTTTTGTTGTAAACGCTCTAACAGCATTTGTATATTAACAGATTAAAAAATTTATCTAAACAAAAGTTCCACTTCTATATATATATTTTATATTTAAAGGTTGGTGTGTTCATGTCTAAATTTAATGTACTACAATCAATGTGTTTTGGGATGTGTGGACTATTTCAGTAATCAATCACTGTAATAAACATGGATTTGAATACAGTATACAGGTACTCCCCGATTTACGAGCGAGATCCGTTACAACGAGGCACTCGTAAACCGGAAATCTCGTAATTTGGAACGGCCGCCATTTCTCTCGTAAACCCGGAAATCCGCTCGTAAATTGGAACGGTTTTCGCTAGCGCACCTAAAAACACTCTATTTTCATCTAAAAACTACTTTTGAGTGCATAAAAATGATCGGAAACGTGTGTTTATATGCTTAACTAGCTAACTGTAGTGAAAAAACACATGAAAACTCAGTATTTTTTTCGTTTTTTCCAAAAATTCGCAGCTCGTAAGTCTGGAACCTCGCAGATCAGAGCGCTCGTAATTCGGGGACTACCTGTATACATTTGGTCAAATTGGGGAGGGAATGACTGAGCCAGCTGAGCAGTGCTGTGAGTTTTCATTGGATTAGCGTGATGTCCTTCAAAAACTTCAACCAATGTGATGTCACGGTCGACAGAATTTATTTAAAATATATATACAGTATTTGGATCATGACAGGCCTACACTCCTTGTACAATACATACCTTATCCTCAGTGTACTGCTTGTGTCCTGGATGCAGAAAGGGGGGCAGGTTCAGACTAGCTTCCCTTTTTCCACCTCTGACTTTACATCAAACCCTTTGTCAGCAAGGAGTTGGTGGCCAGTTGCTGCTGTAAAACAAAGTATTAATTCATATTTGACAATAAACAAAACAGTCTTGTGTATAGTTAAACTGTATGCTTATACACATTGATGACAGGATTGCTTTTTTTTCTGTGACAGCATTTCACCGATGCTCCCAGCAAAACTGTGCGAATAACTTACAGAAACAGAGAAATGGCTGAAATGTTTTCAAAGATGCAGTGCTGTTAGACCTCAAATAATGTTAATAAAACATGTTTGTCTTGTGGAAACTATACTGTATATTTTTTCAACGCAGAAAGAGTTCAAATGATTACAGGCTAACAGTGCAGTGGTCTGTTCATTTTTACAGAGCTGCATGTTTGACATTTTACTCACCTGTTCTTCAGGGGGTTGAAGGAAGAATCTCCTTGCATGTCTCAGGTTGAAACAGGTTGAAACTTCAACACAGGCAGTGGACTGAGGTACAGCCAGGTCTCGTAGAACTAGCTGGCTGCTAACTTATCAACTGTCCAGTAGCATTCTGCTGCGGGAGGTTGTTCTCTGTTTGGTCTGTTTCCCATATCCAAGATGTAATGTAGGAACGTAATCCACGGAGCTTGGATCATTAATGGCCATGCCAGATAAAAAATGCTGATTACACACGTTGGTGCTTTGTGTCGGGGTGAAGTCCTGCCGGCGAAGCGCTTGAAGCCACATCTTCCTTCTTTTAGTCGCTTTACTCGACTTTCCTAGAGGGACGTTGTAAAACGAACAAGTCTCACCTTTTTCTTTTACTCGTTTACGTTGCCTGGAACAATTATAAACACAATAAAAGTCATATTTCCCCACCGCGACCGTTGGCAGTAATGAATACACTAGAGTAGAATTGACGCGCCCCCCCCCAGACTTCCGGAAAATTCTGGAAAAATGCGAGTGCGCATGCGCGATGACGTCAACTGGTAAAAGGTCTATTCATTTTCTATGAGGAAAATAAAGTGGTGGAAAAGGCTAAATATATAAAAAAGCTAAAGTTGCACCAATACCAGAAGACATAGCACCCTTCTCCTGAAAAAACTGAACATTTTTATATATGATTTGTTGAAATAGCAAAATGGATCACAATAATGTGAATGCTTCATGAGCACACAACATCTAGTTGGGAGTTACTCTATCGAGCTTAACATCATGTCAATAAAAGATTGAGCAAAAACAAACAAACAAACAATTTCAGAATTGAAAAAGACTTCTGGACAGAAGTCGAAACGTTTTCTGCAACAAATAAAGTCCAGTTGATCCTGTATTGAACGCCTTTTTTGATTTCATCATGTCCTGGACGACTGAGAATCTTCACCAGCATAAACAAACAAACAAAAAAAAAGGATCACTCAAGTTGTGAGTAAGAGCTCATTGCTGAGCTGCTCATCTCTAAATATAATCTTAATGAACGCACCTTCATAGGTGGCTTTGCCCTTTACTCAGCTCCTTCCCCACATGTGCTGCTGCATTAACCTCGACTCCAGGCAAAGAGACGAAGTCAACTTGTGTCTCTGGATAAAAGATAAGCACCCAGAGCACACTGGGGTCATTAGCAATATGGAGGAGAGCTGGAAAAGGTTAGCAATTCTCCCTCTTGTTAATTGGCTATCAGCATTAATGAGATGCAGTGAGTGAGAAGGAGATGATGGGGGGTGTGGGGTGTGGGTGTTAAGAGTTGAGTGCAAAATGTCACGACTACATCTACTACACTTTTCGACTGGAAATGTTCCACTTTCCTGCATTTGCTTTCATAATGATGTGTGTTGTGTGTGCAGAATCATAACCAGTGAAAAATTAATTTGTCTGGTTAACACTGACCTTTAGTCTAATTACCAAAACTGTTAATTACTTTGCACAACCTTGTGTCTCTCTTTTGTCCCTCCCCCAGCCAAGAGTGTATACATTAATAGTAGTTTTATACTGACAAGTTAAATATAAAATAGTTTGAACTTGGGAACTATAGAAGAAGGCTTCATTTCTTTTATTTTGAAAGTCAGAGCTCCAATTTAAAATTAACACCACATCCCACTTTAGCACATTTCACTGACAAGGAATAAAATAACTAAGATTTGCTAATTGTTGTGCTCAGTGACTAGGCCTAATGCCATTAATGTATTTGCATTTTATACATGCAACATTTTGGCAATGTTTTCTAAAAGAGCTGGTACAGTACCGGTAGTCAAACTAAGTATTTAAATTATTTAACTAAATCTATAGTTTCATGGAGACCAACACTATGAGATGGGTTTGGTTTAATTTAAGACAAAGCACTCCACTTTATTGTAAACAAGAAATTAAATTAGCAGTGGGATTATATTAATTCATAAGGTGCTTTTTATAAATCTTCAATCATGGATTCCATTTAGCTACAGCTGGGATTTTTGGTCCGAGCCCCAGCCTGACCTGTCCCAACTTGAAATTCGGGCCAAAAGGATATGCTTGATGGGCGGGCCGTGTCGGTCTCTGGTTTTTGAAGTGGTTTTACGAATCACACAGCACAAAGAAAACTAAAAAAGAATGCACAATATACAATTGTGTTAATCTACTTGTTGAGGAGGAGGCCGTACATTTATATGTTGTCTATGAGAAATAAATAAAATAGAGTGCAGATTTTAATCAGACTGTGAAAAGTGAGAGTAGTGCTGGCGCATTGCACAATAATTGTGCATGGGGCCCCGCCTGGCCTGCTTTTATCACACATCTGAAGATTTGCAATTGACCCACAAGTGACATTATGGAGCTGGAAAGTATTAAACAAATGCTAAAAACAGGAGAACTAACTCTGCAAAGCCAGCACAGTGAAACCAGCTGATGTGTGTCAGGTCAGGTGCACGCTCAAGTCCAACCGGCCGGTTGAAAGAGGTAAAAAAGTTGCGTTATGCTAGAGATGGACAACCGAATCATTGTCCGTGCACATCCCGCTCCACCCTGCTGTCATCTGCAGTGAAGCAAGTAGCAGCATCTGAAGCTACAAAAGCCATATAGCCTTGTTCTATATTTTTACAAATAATTTTGCTCTAAAATATTTTTGCTCATCTGTATAACAGCCTATATTTAGAGTTGATATTTTAGGTTATTCATTTTGTATGTTAATATCCATTTGGTGATTTGTTAATAAACAAGAACTCTTATATCTTTCTTTCTTTGAAATATATTTTAAAACTCTCAAATCAAACTGATTTGCTTACAAAGGCAGTAAAAGTTTTATTTTTATTTTTATTTTCCGGGTTCGGGCCTGTAATTACAATTAATTTGTCGAATTGGGCTCGGAAACAGTGCCTACGGGCTAGGACCAGGCCAGGTCAGATTTTTTAGGCCTAAATGCCATTCTACTTTTGGCCACTTTAGTATATGATTTTTAAATAAAATGAAGCAGCACAGAGGGTTTAAATCAGTCCTCTGCTGATGTGCTTTTGTGCCAATAAGCAAGATAGTAGCAGCACCGTAATGGTCGCCATGAGAAAAAGTAAAGTAGTTTAAAATGTGATGTAGGGATGACATAAGGTCTTCGAGACGACCCAACCGCAAGATAACTGGCTCCTTTGTTTAGAATTGTGTTGGGTATTGATAAATGTGACATCTATTGTATCTTGCTTTCAAAAACATCAATCATTGAATTAATATCAAAATGACTTATGTATGAAGATCCATGTGAAGTTTTGTAATCAGCTGATTAAATTTTTACCCTGCTTTTCTGTAGTTGCACCAATACATGTGAGCAATTTAAAAACAAAAGTATGAGTCTTTTTTATGACAACAGCAACACAAACTTATTCAGCAACATAAATTAATTGCCAGCATGAAGGAGTTGAACCTTCTGCAGTGTTTCTCAGTGGTTCCCAAAGTTAGAATCAAGAGACGCCCCTGGGAGTCATGAAACACCTAAAGGGAGGTCTTGAGAAGAGATCCCTAGAAATCTAATTATATTTCAAATGAATCTGGTAACATTTGTGTCAGAATGATAAAAAGTAATAAAACATAAAAAAGCATAATTGTTCTCTTAGCTGTTAGTTTTATCACTATGTCTTTCAGTTTTGTCTATTACCAACTAGCCATTTAGAGCAGGGGTGTCAAACTAATTTCCACCGAGGGCCACATCAGCTTAGTGGTTGCCCTCAAAGGGCCAGATGTAGCTGTAAGACAGTATAAATGTAGTTAAATTTAACTAAATGTACAGTAATGTAAATTACCGTAAACACAACTACTCCTTATTGGTAAATAACAGTTTTTTTTTAATTATTCAACTTACAAATATTACATATATATATTTGCACAGATGTAGAAATATATGTCTACTTCTTACACTGTTGTAATATAAAACCCTTTTGACTTATTGATTATGTGACAATCAGACCTTTTAAGCTCTCAAGGGCCACATTAAAAGATGTGGAGGGCCACATCTGGCCCGCGGGCCTTGAGTTTGACACATGTGATTTAGAGGGTCGGAAGCAAGCAAAGCCTGGGAAACCTAACTTTATAGAATAAAGCAAAGTCATTTTAAAAATGACTTACAATGCTGTTATTGCTAGTATCACTCAGCCCTCTGTGAATAGCAAACAACCATCAGGGTGCTAACGATCCATTGTTAGGCTGATGGTCCTCCTTGATCATGTGAGCAGCTGATTTCGGCTGTCATCAGCCAACTGGTTGTGTAACACTGTGAGAGGGTGCTATTTATAAGACTGAGCTGAACACAGCACCTCAGACTGAGGAAGTCTTTCGGACGAAAGACGAAACGTTTCTACAAATTTTTTTTTGCTTTGTTTTGTTTTTTGAATGTCCAGAGGACCAGACTTAGCTTTTTTAGATTTTACAAATGGTTTTCAAGGCAACGTTAAATAATACAGACCAATTATCAGTAAGTATAAATATCTAGGTGTCCAAACTTGATTTCTACTGATATCAAACCAACAGTTCTGATGTGTTTTACATTAAGCTAAATTTAAAAAAAGAATGCTCTGAGTCACACAGAGGCTCCCAAAGTCACGTTGTATACAAATTAGGAGGTTTTCTCTACCAAACTTCCACACAGATTTTAATTTGATGTTTCACTGTTTTCCATTATGACAATCTCATTGCTGTTAATGTTTATCCTTACATACTAAATTCAGGAAATATCCCCATCTTTTTGCATCTGTTTAAGTCTGAATAGGCAATGCTGTTATTATTGAGCTTGGATATTTTCTGCTTCATGCCAAGGCATGCCCATTAAAAAAATCCAGATTAAGTTTTTTGTACACTCTTATTAGGTATCTCTGTGCAATTCTAAGTAAAGTCAATGGGGGGCAGTGAATATCAGTATACCATTAGTACCTTAGGGAAGGTATGAGGCTGTATGCTTTCTGTCTTCCAGATGTTGGGTTCAGGTGATAGAAAATGAGTTACTGTCAATTTTAATCTGCTGAATAATTTGATGATGAAAACTATAGCTTTCATTATGGAACAGGTAGAAGAATGAGTCAACAGCAAAGATATTTGTGTGTGATGGGGAATGTGAAAGGAGACATAACACCTTCATATTCCAGATGTTTGAGTGTGTGTGTTATGTGCGCTCAAATTTATTACGTGATGAACTCCGACCTCCAATTAAAAATGGGCATTAAGCTTGAACGGCCAAATAAGAGCAATCTGAAAAGCTGACAAAATGCATCAAGACACACAAATTAATTATCTGAACCCACACACGACCTCACCGAGGCCGGCAGCAATTCCATAAATCAGCCCGTTTCAACATCCTGAAGGACAACGAGGACAAAAAGCACTTTCATTCATATTTCTCCTTCACTTGTCAAACTCTATGTTGTGTAAGCCACATAAATTTGTTTACTTGTTCTGGTTGATTTACTGCAAAGCACAACATAACACCACATTAATCATTTTCATCCTTTATTCCCACTGCGGTGGCTGACAACCCTTGGATACATAGCAAGGAGCTGCTGGATGTGCCGGCTTTGTACGAGTCTGAGATGGCACTGAGTAATATTTAACACAATGAGCACTATTGTTTGTGTCATTGGGGAATACGATAATGACTGTGCAGATGGGGCTTCAGATCTAAAGATTGAGTCATTGTAGTGGATTTAAACTTCTTTCAATAGAAGAAAACATTAGCCTTCAAATGCATTGCTCAAAACACCGTAAATTTGAACTAAATGAAGATCGAAATGGGAATAAATAAAATCAAATATGAACTCAGTGGAGAGGAAATGGTCAAACAAAGTCTGTAGGAGATGAACTTGGACAACAAAGTGCTGAAATTATAAAAATACTGTAGCAAAAAGATCCCTGTTATGTGCTATCTACATCTACCACTGCCTCACAAAAAACACCTGTCTGTGACAAACCATTAAGTATCTAAAAATAGAGCTCATAGAGTCCTTCCTCCTCCTCCTCCTCATCCAGCCTCTAGAGACTGTTTCTCAGACAGCAACAGTAGTTAGTTCAGAGATGTTTTCCAATATGACTTTTAAATGAATTCCTAATTTGTGAGGCAAACATCCCCAGTGCTGCTGAATACATTTACATTTTATTGTAGGTGAGCTCTTTTTTGAACACACTGGCAGCTTCATCTGCCACTAGCTGATTTGTTTTCATTTAAGGTTAACGTCAAACATTTTCAGTAGAGGTATGCCACTCAAAAATGCAAAGTTCCCTTTCAGTCGGTCTCTCAGTGCAACATGATTGCTATGGGAATCAGCACCCCCGCGCGGTTACCTGAAGTAATACACTCACGCCTTAACGCCTACGGCGTCAGCGTCGCGTCAGAGGCCCCGCCCTCTGGACATTTAAGCAGCTGACACCCGTCCATCTTCCTCTTTTTGCCCTTCACCTCGCTAAACCTGAAACACTCTTCTCGGATCTTCTCTGTATCTTCATCGCTCGACCAGAGGTGAGCTCGCTCCCTACATAGCATACAGAGAATCTTCTCCTGCAGACTGCTGGGCTTGCGAAAGCTGGTCCGGCACATTTTTCCTTCACCCCGAAGTTTTCTTCTCCTCTCTCCACAGACCGCTTTGCTCGACGGCGCTGACTGCGCGACACCGCTACCCTGCTAACAAGTAACAGGCTAGCCGGCGAAAGCGACACGAGAAAGGAGACGTCTCTGGATGACGTTAGCACTGCTAACGGGCTTAACTCTTCTCAGCCACGGCTCCCGAGAAGGCAATGCGAAAACTCAAAGAAGACCAGCAGGCCAGCGAGCCCCAGCTCCCGTGCCTTTTTCACTTCTGGTTTTCTACTACTCGGTTAGCGAACGCTAACTGCGAGGCATGCTACCTGCTAAGCTAACAAAGCTAACAGACCAGCAGCCCCGAGCAGCTCGGCGAGAGGACGTCCTCGGACGAGGAACTCTGGCAGGCTGTGAGCTCCGGCTCCCGAACCTGCTTCAGTGGATCTAGATACCCCTCCTTTTTCAGCAGCGGACACCCACGAGGCCTGTCTGGTCTGCTCAGGGATGCTACACGCAAGGACATTCAAAGCTTTTCTCGCGGATGAGCCCGGAGAAACGAGAGTGGAAATGGAATAACTCCGCTGCTATCTGACTAGCTCCCACGGTTAGCATAGTTAACCAGGGGCACCCACGACAACACGTGGTGGAAGACAGCGTTGCTAACACGATTAGCGCGGCTACGAGCAGACAACGAAGGACTTCATCATGAGGTGTGAAAATGCTTGGCCTAGCTCGCTAGCTATAACCTTCTCATATTTTGCCTTTTCCGCTATCCTGTCCGGTCGAATCGACGGTAGAATTCATCGCATAACTAAGTGTTTTTTACCAATGCTACGCTGCTTGAGGGCCCGTCTTAGCACAGCTAGCGGGCTCACGAGTACCTCCACGTTTAGCCCCGGCTAACAAGGAGACTCTCTGTCCAGCACAGTCCAGGAGGAGGATTTTCAGCTACCTGTTCAGCTACGTTACCTGGTAGTTTTCCTATGCCTAAGACGAAACATTGATGACGCTGAGAGCTTATCCACCCATGAGGCTATGGATGACTCTCTGATGTTAACCATCTCAGAGCCCGAGGGGCCCTGGCGGGATGGACAAGGACAAGTGGCCTCGGTATCGCAGGCCCACCAGGCAGAAAAGCTACAGGAGCTACAAGGGGCCACCAGCAAAAGAAGAGGAAAGTCTGAGATGCCCCTGCACCATTACAGGCACTCTCACTCACAGAAGGAGAGAAAATGCCGAATTTTTACCACCAGTTTCTGTGTTTTTAAGTAACACAGACTAGCTGGTTCGGAATTTAAACACATAAGAACACTCAGACCCTTGTGTAATAAAGCGAAATTGCCATCCAGGGGCGGCCGTGGCACAGTGGTAATGGCAGTCGACCCCCAATCGGAAGGTCGGAGGTTCGAGTCCCGTATCCGCCCACCATGTGTCGTTGTGTCCCTGGGCAAGACACTTAACCCGAGTTGCTCCCGGTAGGTCTGGATAGCGCCCTGCAAGGCAGGCTACCACTAACGGTGTATGAATGTGTGTATGAATGGGTAGATGGCTCATATTGTAAAGCGCTTTGGGGCTCCTCAGAGGGGGCTGGAAGGCGCTATATAAATAAGCTCCATTTACCATTTACCATCCACACACGACAATAAAATCTCAGACTACTGAATGTGTCCTGCTCCCAAAATGGGAACAGGGCCTCAGGTTTGCCCGCTCACGCAGTATGGGAACCTGACCTTTTGAGCCCAGACTTTACTTGTAAAATGCTACAAGGAGCTGGTGGTATGGGTGTATGCACTAAACAATAACTCGTCTACTGTATGTGTAATTAAAAACAAACACTGTTTCATGCACATACAAGAATGAAAGTACCAGAGCACAGACTGCCCTGGTTCTTGACTCACCACTTTGATGAAACACAACCTACTAGGTCAGACTACGAACCGCAGTGGGACACACGAGTTTTGCCTGAGAGAGTCAGATATCGCGATGTCTTCTGCTGGGCAGACCAGCTTGCTCCAGAGTACGCGAGAGGGGTCGAAGGCCACCCCTTCTGCACTCAAGCATGAAGCAAGCAGTGGCTAGACATCCCTGCCAGGCTCATGGTGCAGGCGCAGACCTGAAGGGTGTGTCTGACAAATGAATGGGTCATCACAACGGATGCGTTGTGGGCTCAAGTTCTTCCTGGTGCCCAAAAGAGATGAATCCCTGAGACCGACCCTGGATCTCAGGACTCTGGGCAAGAAAACAAGAATTTTTCAAGTTCAAAATGTTGACACTGCGGCAGGTCCCCCAGTCGTGAGACCTGGAGACTGCGCATGTACGGTGGATTTGAAAGACGCCTGTTTCCATGTGGGCGTCTGGAGGAGGCACAGGAAATTCCTCTGGTTTGCCTTCAAAGGGAAAGCTTTTAAATACAAAGTCTTACCCTTCGGTTTGAAGACTACTCCTCGTACATTTACTAAATTTCTGGATGCAGCCCTGACCTCTGACAGTTCTCCAACATCAGGATGGGCCTCTCTGACAGTCCTAGTAGTTATCTGTTCAAGAAGCAGATGAGGGACTCGTGCGTGCCCCTTGTACATAAATTTTTCCACTGGGGACCTGGAAGGTTACCCTGTGCTTGAACTGGGTTTTCTACCTCCACATTGCCATCTGATTGCCAGTGGCATAATGTGTCCCTTGCTCTTTTCCTCCTGCTTCTCAAGATTTCCTGGGAAAAAGGGGGATAATGAGTAATCACACTAGCAGAGGACACTTATGCTGTCTCTAGCTGGTGTTTTCATCTATGTGTCCAGTGGTAACATCAGGACAATGTTTCTACATATGGCATTTTTCTTCTCAGGCTGTGCTCTCTACATACCTTGTGGAGAGCGGCTGGGAAATGCCTGCCGTATTAAGGCAGATGTTCTCACATGCATTTTGCTGAGCATTTCAAGGGCGTGAATGGATTACGTTCCCATAGCAATCGTGTTGCACCGAGAGACCGACTGAAAGGGAACTGAAAGTTATGCACCATAACTCATGTTCCCTGAAGAAGGGAACGAGGTGCAACACATCTGGCCCTTTCAATGCTGAAAGCTCGGTGAAGTGCATTTTAGAGGAAGATGGACGGGCGTCAGCTGCTTAAATGTCCAGAGGGCGGGGCCTCTGGCGCGACGCTGACGTCGTAGCCGTTAAGGCGTTAGTGTATTACTACAGGTAACCGCGCGGGGGCGCTGATTCCCATAGCAATCGTGTTGCACCTCATTCCCTTCTTCAGGGAACACGAGTTATGGTGCATAACTTTCAGATTTCTCTTTAGTGATGTGTCGAATGTTCAGAGGACGACCACCGGTATACATTTATTTTTGGTTATTGTTTTTGCAATTTAATAGCTACATTGTAGACAGTAACTCTTTTAGGCTTTAGAAACATGACATCTTTAATGACTCAGACTTCCTCAAACCCAGTTCTTTCCTCTAAAGTTTTTAAAATTAGCCCAGTGTTCATTTAAATATATATATTTTTTTAAACTAGCAGCTGAAATCATTAACCCATTAGTTACTTCTCCACCAACTTTTTGTACAAACAAACCCATGACCCTTCAGGAGTCAATACAAAATATAAAGGAACCATAATACTGATTATATTTCTCACATATTGAGGCTGCTTCTATGTTTTATATAAAAGTTATAAATGTAAAAAAATATAAGAACAGAAAATGAGATGGAATCCAGCTTGTGGATCATCAGGGTGAGAGGTGACATATTGACAGGTCACCAGTCCTTCACAGAGCAGACAACACGTGAAACAGAGGTCTATGCACAAACAAACTCACTCCCACAGTTAATTTCAAATCACCAATTAACCTCATGCTTGTTTTTCAGCTGTGGGAGGAAAACCCATGCAGGCAAACAGATAAGCAGAGATCTTCTTGTTGTGCTGTGCAAGTAGTTCACCGTGTTAACCACAACACCATCCCCATGAGTCATACAGTATGTACACTCTCTGACAAAATAATGAAGAACCCTGACCAAGTGGTGGAAATACAATGAAACTACATGTTAAAGGCCATGTTACTAAATATTGTTGTTTGTAATATCAGATGGAATGGTTAATGGACTTGGCAGTATGGATACACTGCTGGTTCAATGCCATTAGATTGTGGCACCCCCAGGCCCGGTGCTGTAGTCTACGTCAGTGGTTCCCAACCCTTCTTACTTCCGAGCTAATCCGAGACCCCCCCAATCCCTCGCTACTCCCCTCTCCCAAAAGACTCATTCATATTAATCACTTTATCAAAGTGATAAAAGAATAAAGTAAGTATTATAAGTAATATTATACGTAATAATAGTTATGTAAGTAAATATAGAATAAAGTAAATAATAAAATATAAAGTAAATATTTACAAACTTTTACTTGTGAGGGTATAAACTTGTATATTAGAAATAATACTGTAACTACAAGAACACAGTTTTGAGAATTACTCAAATAACTTTCTTTAAAAACTAACAACAGAGTAATCTTAAAAGCAGTTTTAATAAATAACAATTGTAGTTTTGTCAAGATAACTTCTTGATCCTATCATGCAGCTGATTTTTGCCATTTTCAGCCATTTTATCTATTTTGTCCTTGACAGTGTTGTTAGAGAGCAGGACAGTTTTCATTTTATCCACTGCATGAGTTCCACACATGAACACCACAGTTTTCAGGCAGGCATGTTCCAGAAGTTTTTCTCCAATATTGTGCGGATTTAGTCTTAGCGATTAAAAGGGAACACTCAAAAAATGCTTCTGTGGCTCTGTGCAAATCATTACCTGCTCTTTCAAAGGCTTTTCTGATGTCAGTGGACCTTTTCAGTAGTGCCACCTCCTTCTGAAAGTATTCCCAACTTTCACCAGTAGTAATAATAACATGTCTGTTCTAAACTAGGAAAAAATGTTCTTATGTTGTCAGAAAAATGACTCCTCTGTCTGTTTTTACACATTTAAACATTCATAACTGCATGTGCTTACATTTACGTTATATAATAATAATAAAACGCACAGTACTGACGTCATAACGAAGCGTTCTTAAAGTGAAAGTTCAACACATTATAGAAACGTTTAAAACATACCTGTAACCAAAATGAGGGTTCTTCAGTGTTAATCAGGATTTAGTGAAATTTCAAACTTAATAATAAAAAATAATAAAAGCATATATTTTAAAGTTGTTACACAGACGATAAATTGGTATTTTTACAACCTCTAACCTCTGAACAGACACATTATGTGACCCCCCCACCCCTCCCGTGCTCTCTAGTGCCACCCCTCCCAATGGGATTCAAGCCCCCTAGGTTGCAAATCACTGGTCTACGTGATATGCGAGTATATGGTGTGTAACCACATAAAATGCTTGGGAATTTGCACATAACCCATTAAAAATGCCCAATGATATGTACCGGTAATGATCCCTCTATGCTGTGCAGTTAGGGCAACTGGGCAAATGCCCAAGGAAAATATTTAGTTTTCCCCCACTTTATAATAAAGTTTTATAATGAACTATCAGCCCGAGCGCAGCAGTTGCTACAATCTTTCTGAATGCAGCACATTTGCGTGCAGAGTGGAGGAAGAGACCCACCCCCTGATCAAAACAGACCTGTGTCATGTGATTTGTGTAGCGACAACGGAAGTTTATGAAAAGTTAAAAAATGCCAACTTTTATTCCAGCCAATCGGTGTCTTCTGGATACCCTGATGCATGCTCAATAATCCAGGTAGAAAAATCAAAAAAAGCTAAGTCTGGTCCTCTGGACATTCAAAAAAAAAAAAAAACAAAGCAAAAAAAAATTTGTAGAAACGTTTCATCTTTTGTCCAAAAGACTAACGATCCACGATGATGGTCCTCCTTGATCATGTGAGCAGCTGGTTTTGGCTGTCATCAGCAAACTGGTTGATCCACTGTGAGAGGAGGTGCTATTTATTAAGACTGAGCTGATTACAGCACTTCAGACTGAGGAAGTCTTTTGGACGGAAAGACAAAACGTTTCTACAGTTTTTTTTTTTTTGTTGCTTTGTTTTGTTTAGTTTTTTTAATGTCCAGAGGACCAGACTTAGCTTTTTTTAGAGTGTCTTCTGGAGTTTCAGTGCTGGCGTCCAAAGAAGCTAAGTAGCTACAAGCAACCTCCTTGGCTTCTAGATTTTTCCCAAGCTTTGTACTGCATATTTCATCACATACCAAGGAATTATTTGATGTTGTGTATTTATCAAGGAATTTTATGGTCGTACGACGTCAAACAAAGGCAGTGAGTGTATATCTGGATGCGACTAAACTGATGTACTTTGTCCCAAGTGTTTAATAGTTCAAGTTCAGACAAGGCTAGCACAAAGTTAACAGTACAATGAAATGCTCGGGATGAGAAGAACTGATTTGGCTCGCTAAAAAAAAGAACAATTCAATTCAGTTTATTTATATAGCAAACAAACAAGAAATACTAAGCATGCAATAAGGGTACAAAAATAAAATACCAAAAAGTGAAAAAGTAATTATAATATTTACAGTTGCAGTGCTTTAAGTGGGCAGGAACGCACAAGAACGCAGTTCCACCACTTCTAAAATTTATCCCTGACAGTACCGGGACTTTTTTTTAGAGCACGGTGCGTTCCGGAACTTATTTTCGTCTTCTCCACTTGAAAGACCCGTGGCAGACGGCATCATTTCCCCCTGACTGGATTTCAAGAAACAGCAATGCATCTGTCGACAATAAAACATCTTTGGTGGAGCGCGTCATTTTGGCCAATCACAACCTCAGGATAGACAGGGGGGAGGAGACGACAGCAAAATCTGTAAAAAATAAATTTAAAAAAAATCTGCAGCGTGACTCGCGAGTTCAACAGGGCGTGAGGGAGGCAGAAGTAGAACAGGCGGTGTTTTCAAAGGAAATTAAGTAAATTTTACAAATGAACGACGCAGAGAAAACTGTTCGACCTAACTCCTCCAACGTGTGGGAGCTCTTGAAGCTTCACAAAGATAAAAAAAACTGCAACATGCAGTTTTGAAATTGACGACACAAGAGAACCCCGCTGATGAAAACATGACAGAGTCGTAAACTAACTTCCCCACGGTGTGTATCAGAAAACTGTAAAAAGCCCCTCCTAAATTCACTGTTGGTGGTTATTAAAATGTCACCTGTTCATTGGGTAAAGTTAATATTTTTATACATGCTGTTGAGTGTCACCATTGTTTAGTAAAATGGCATGTTGTGTTACAAATAAAACTAAATAAAAATTAACAAAATAAAAGTCAATTGCACCCCTAAAGCCACTGTGATAAATTGTCACATTAATTTAATTATCTTAGCCACAGGAGTGAGTTTAAAAACAGGATGATGTCTATATGAACTAGTTGAATGAGGTGTCTCTAAAATATCCTGATGCATGATCAATAATAATTTAAACAATTTTTTAATCTGTCCACAGGACCTGACTTTATTTTGTTAGATGTCTCTAAAATAGTTATTGAATCAAGTGTTTACATGTAGGTAAACATAGATGTTTAACAACTTGTTAAAATACACCAGAATGCAGGAAATGGCATCTACTTTATTCAAAATTTCTGGCAAAACATCTTCACCAGCATATTTAAGAAATGAGTTTTTACTGTTAGTAAGTAAGTTTTATTTATATAGCACATTTCACAGACATGAGAGTCACATAGTGCTTTACAAAAGGAAAAATAAAATCATAAAATCACAGAAGTACTATACAAAAAGGTAAAACATAACAAACTCTAAAATCAATGTACAAAATTAACCAAAAGCCTGTCTGAAGAGATAAGTCTTAAGTTTTTAAATGCATCTGTTGACTCGGAGCAGCGCATTGTTAGCAAAATGTTCTGCTGTATTTGACTTGCTGCTGTTGTTGGTTGTTGATTTTTTGGTTGACACAATCTTTCCTATTTATGTTCTCATTAAATCAGGTTAGTAAATGACTTTTACCTGAAGCATGTTAAAAAATTACAAAATCTTTCGGGGTGGGGGGTGTTGGCGCAACGTTTGTCACCTTTTTCATCCCTTCTGAGTTTGCAGGTATGCATATTATTATGA